>SJYV01011120.1:0-44374 GCA_006410875.1 Neotragus pygmaeus | reverse complement strand
AAATAACTATTTGTTTTGTGTTTCCTGAATGAACTATATATCTGGGTAACTCCAATTGAGGAAGCAAAGACTTTCTTACAGAAGAATCCCAACTACAAAACGTAAAAGAAATGATCATTTGGTTTTTTTTTTTTTTTAAGCACATTTTGCCATGTTTAGTGAAAAAATAAAACAAATGTCATCTTTGAGTCAACCCATCAAAAGAGAGATTAAAATGAAATAGTACTGTNCCCAACTACAAAACGTAAAAGAAATGATCATTTGGTTTTTTTTTTTTTTTAAGCACATTTTGCCATGTTTAGTGAAAAAATAAAACAAATGTCATCTTTGAGTCAACCCATCAAAAGAGAGATTAAAATGAAATAGTACTGTAAAAGTTTCAGATTTTGTCATCTGAGCCCACCAATCATTTTTCCCCCCAGGTTATTAGAATTAGGTTTTGTTGGTAAAAGCAGAGAATTATCAAACCTTAAATACATGAGTGTAATTTTCCATTAAATAAAATGTAGCAAAGGTGGGTTGCCAGAGGTGATAGGATGGCCTTACAGCATCTGGTGTTTCCAGCTTTTCTATTTTATTATTCTCAGTGCGAGCTCTCTGCCTGAAACCCCCACCAGTCATTTTTTTTATTTTACTTTACAATACTCTATTGGCTTTGCCATACATCAGCATGAATCCCCCACAGGTGTATACGAGCTCCCAATCCTGAATCCCCCACCCCCACCCCACAACGTCTCTCTGGATCATCCCCGTGCACCAGCCCCAAGCATNACTACTGGAAAAACCATAGCCTTGACTAGACGGACCTTAGTCGGCAAAGTAATGTCTCTGCTTTTGAGTATGCTATATAGGGAAGAGTAGTGCATAATTTTTTAATCCCTGGAGCTAACTTATCCCCCTCCTTCCCCTTTGGAAACCACAAGTTTTCTGTCTGTTAGTCTGTTTCTGTTTTATAAATAAGTTCATTTGTATCATTTTTTAAGATTCCATATATAAGCAATATCATATGTTTGTCTTTCTTTGTCTGACTTATTTCACTTAGTGTCATCATCTCTAGTTCCATCCATGTTGCTGTGAGTGGTATGATTTCATCCTTTTTTATGGAGGAGTACTCCATTGTGTATACATGCCACACTGATAGATGAATGGCAATAGGCATTTAAAATAAGAGTCGCAGACTCCTTGTCTGAAAGTAGGAGCAATGCCTCTCTCTTTAGTAGTTTGTTAGCTGTTTGTGGTCTAAATATTCTAAGAAACACGTAAGCTATCTTTTTCTCAAAGACTTTTCTGACAAGCCCTACTCTGCTTTAACTTTGGCTCTTAAAAACTTAAAAAAGTAAAAATGACTACATCTACTTCTTAGGGTGTACTGATCTGCACAAATCTAAAATAAAAAAGAAATTCTAGAAAAATGATTCACCATTGGTAGATGAATGGATAAGGAAGTTGTGGTACATATATACAATGGAATATGACTCAGCTATAAAAAGGAATGCTCAATTGTGTCTGACTCTCTGCGACCCCATGGACTGTAGCCTACCAGGCTCCTCTGTCCATGAGATTTTCCTGGCAATAGAACTGGACTGGATTGCCATTTCCTCCTTCAATAAAAAGGAATGAGTTTGAGTCAGGTCTAATGAGATGCATGAACCTAGAACCTGCTACAGAGAGTGAAGTGAGTCAGAAAGAGAAAGACAAATACTGTATATTAAGGCATATATATGGAATTTTGAAAGACAGTACCAATGATCCTACATGTAGGTCAGCAAAGGAGACAAAGATTGTATAAAAACAGAGTTTCAGACTCAACAGGAAAAGGCAAGGGTAGGATAATTTGAGAGAATAGCATTGAAACATGTGTATTACCATATGTGAAATAGATAACCAGTGCAAGTTCACTGCACAAAGTGGGGCTCACAAAGCTGGTGCTCTGGGACAACCAGAGGGATATGGTGGGGAGGAGGGGGAGGGGGCTCAGGATGAGGGTGTCTACATGTATACCTGTGGCTGATTCATGTTGATGTATCACCCAAACCATCACAGTTATTCTCTAATTAAAATATAAAAAACCTACAGAAAAATACACTTTCTCAATCTCCTCGACTACATTTCTTGTCATGAAGCAGGCTGCAATATGGTATAAAACAGAATTCAAAATACCTCAAATAAAGACAACACTATCCTGTGTGTGTCTTAGGATTATGGTGCACTTTCTTCTCATATTTGTATGTTTCCTGTACAGAATTTTCCCCCATAAGTAGCATCATGATGAGTATGAAATCTTGCCCTGCTTTCATTACTCTCCATTATAACACGAGCACTTTTTACAAGTGTAATCTTATAAGAGGCAGCTTTCTTCCCAGTTTATTTCTTGAGTATTTATAGACTGAAGGGAAAGGAAGAGCATTGCTGCATCTGTAATCTCACAGAATAGTATGCAAAAAGTATGGCATTGCCATGCTTGACACATCATAGATAAAAATGAAACTGGTGGTCTATGAAAACTATGCAGTGAGAAAATTATGCAATTAGTAAAATACGTGAAAGGGTTGCCCTATAAAGGTCATTTTATTCTGGTGTTACAAGCATGAACTCTGGACCTTCATTACTGAACTCAAATCTCAGACCTGCCATTTACCAGTTAGGTGACTTAGGAAAGGAAGTATCTTTAACCCTAATGAGCTTTTATCCCATCTATAAAACAGAGCTAAGCCCAGAGCTTCCCACATGGACTTGTTGTAAGAATTAAATGCAATTATGTATGCAGAGGGCTTACATGAGCCCTTGATTCATAGTAAATACTCAATAAATATGGCATTTCTTACACCCAAATGCATTTAATAGGTGACAGCAGTGATTCTCAAAATATGGTTCTCAGACCCACGATATCATCATCAGCTGGAAACTCGAAAATACAAGCTCTTGGGCCTGATTCAAGACCAACTGAATCGAAAAAGGAGGGGACAGCAATTAGTGTTTTAATATGCCTCCTGGTCATTCCTACGCACTGTTAAGTTTGGAAACACTGGGATAAAGGCAGAATATTCCACTGACCCTTTTTATAGATATGAATTCCCAATGGCTTTTCAGTTTTGTTTTAAGGATTAATTAATTTGAGGTGGTGAGGAGAAAGTTGGTTAACAGCTATAAAGCTCTACCTAGAGGTGACCCAAGTATCTTTAACATTAATTAATAATCTCTAGAATATTAGGTCTTCTGAGAAAAAATTCATTCTCATATGAATAACTAAATACCTAAGATATAATGTTAAATGTTCCCTTTTTGTTATAATAGAATGCTAGATAAAATTAAGAGCAAGTATTGGTACTGAAAACTCTATTTTAATCAAACTTTATTTTAATCTATTTTAATCAAATCGTCCCAACTTTATGGGACTGAATAGAATTTATGCACATGTACCACTCATAGCTGTGAAATCCATTAATTCTCAGATATTAAATGATTTGTTGCTGTTCAGCTGCTAAGTCATGTTTGAAATGATAAATGATGCTTAATGATTCGTTTTGAGTTGGGCATTAGTATCTTATAAACAGAGAGTTAATACTTACCTTAAAAATGCTGTTTCCCTTTCATTCTGTTTTGACATGGGAAAGAAAGGCAATGACCAAATGATAAAGATAGCCTCCCTTAGGTTGGGGGAATCAGGACTCTTGTAGTGGGGATACAGGACTGTATTCTTCCCGAGAACAAGAAGAAAGGTAGAGCATACGATAAAAACCTAATTTTTAGTAAATAAAATAATGAAAAGCTTATCTTCACATCCTACATCAAAATAAAGTAAAAGCAAACCATCTAAATATATATTCATAAAACCTTTATAAATCTTTCTCCATTACATTTTCCTGCAAGATAGTAGTATTGAGTGTGGAATCACAAGTGCTAATTTGACCTCACTTATTACCAGCTTAAGACTCTCTGTGGGCTACCCTGTCGGCTCAGTGCTAAAGAATCCGCCAATGCAGGAGACTAGGGTCCGAGCTTTGGGTCAGGAGAAGGAAATGGCAAACTACTACAGTTTTCTCGCCTGAGAAATCCCATGGCCGGAGCAGCTCTGTGGGCGGCAGTCCACAGGGTCACAAAAGTGTCACAATTTAGCAACTAAACAACGACAATAACAAAGACTCTCTATCGTCACCAACAATGTTCCTAAAATATCCAGAAGCCACACCAGAGCCTACCTGCCATTTGTTGGACTCACCAGATACTGAATCTGAAGAAAGTTTTCCTGCATGAGCACCATTTTGGAACAGCAGATCCATCCAGGCTCACACTGGTTTCTTTCAAACAGCCAAGTAGCAGGGTGTCCACAAACCAATTCCTTCCCTGAGACTGGAAGACTGACCATAGCCGTGAATCCCACAAGAATTAGATAAACTCAATGTCTAATTATAATGAAATAGTTTAGAAGTCAGGATTTTCATCAAACAGAAATGTTTGGGGAAAGGAAGAAAACTGCATGTTTCTCTGCAAGACACCCAGCAAGGCATACACATCTATGCTGATTGTGTAATAATTTTTCCATCAACAAGCCCTGCTCCTGCAAAGGAAGCCCAGCTATAACTTAAACTCATTTCAACACTCTTATCAGTGTTAACAGTTTGCTCATTTAACCAATGGCCACTCTCTTTAATAGTATTCTTAGCATATCAATGTGAAGAATTCTGTATAAATAGGGCAAAGAGATTTATTACATTAGTTTTTTTCCTGATCTTCATTTAAAAGATTAATTGCTTCTGTTAATGTTGCTGCTTCTGCTATTTTTTATAACACTGTCTGGATGCTAAGAAATCCAGTAACATGTCAGTTGAGCAGTTTCATTTTACATATTCTATCATTACTCAGTGGCATTCTCCTTGAGATATAGATGCTTAATGAAGAGACATGTCAGTTATCTATTTCGTGGTGTCTTTTTAGTTACTTTTATGAAGAGCTCTTTCCTAATCAGACTGGCTGGGAGCACTTAGGCCGATGCATCCTGTTTTGTAGAGCTCTCCAACAAGTCACAGGCTGTTACTTTTAATGATAAAGTTCTCATAAACAATTCTTAATAGTGTTCCAGTAGACTAGTAAGATTTTTCACCTGGCTGCCTATAATAAGAATTAACTGGAATCAACAAAACCCATAGATATTTCTTATTAAAATGATGTGCAGCAGGTACATTCACTAGAAAAGACTCTGATGCTGGCAAAGATTGAAGGCAGAAGGAGAAGAGGGCAAAAGAGGATGAGATGGTTGGATGGCATCACTGATTTGATGGACATGAATTTAGGCAAACTCTGGGAGATGGTGATGAACAGGGAAGCCTGGTATGCTGCATTGCGTGGGGTCACAAAGAGTCAGACACGACTTGGTGACTAAACAACAACAGCAGCATGTATATACTTTCAGTTTTTAAAAAAATCCCTAAGTTATTGTTATGATTAATTAAAGTAATTACTTATACTATTAACTGTTGCTTCCTAGAGGCACAATATATACTACAACTCAATTTATCTTAGAAGTACAATCTTCTGTACCATGTTCTTTGGTGTCCTATGTTCAGACTTTGGGGAGGATACAAGGTGGAAATGTCAAGGTCACTATCAAGGTGCACCCCCAGTAGATGTGAGATACAAGATTCATCCAACAGTGCATGCATGTGAAGACTATTCTTTGACTTGGAAGTTACCTAGTTGACTGCAGAGTATACCCACTCGAGTTCTTACTCTTTCCTAGGGACTGCTGTCTTGGGAAAGAACTCACTCACCTCCAAGGCCCAGGGCCCAGTCAATGGTTTGTTTTGTTGGTTCAGTTCTATTAAGTTTTGAGAGCTCTCAGCCCTAAAGAAGCATTGACTGCAACTCTCTTCACCTATTTGAACTTGTAAATTACAAGGGGTTTAGCGACTACTGAGTTATTCTGTACTGTTGGTATTTGGGGGATCATCAGTACAGGTTTGTGGTCTAGATGAGCAAGTCACTCAAGTGCAAGACTTGCCTGGATGTAACACTGATGTAATTAGCAAGCCATGAATGATACCAACAGCCAGCAGACATCTCAGCCCTTCTTTAAGATGATGCTATCTGGTTGGTGTCTACAGGGATTCTCATGGCACTGTTCCTTGCTAGTCCTTTTATCAAAATCACCCTCTCTCAGAGGCTGAACCATATGAAATCGCCATGGCTGTAGATCAAGGGGCTTCATATCTGCAATCTCATATGTTTGATCACATATTTCTACAAATCTACAGCACCCTATATAACATGGCTCCAATTTCAAATGAGCTACATTCAGAATCTCCTGTCTTGATGCTCACTTCAACTGCAAGAAATCTCTGCCTCCTGGAAAGTCCCTCTTTGGGGAACTTATCAGTTTTTAGCACAGCCCTTTGTGATGCATACCTCAACACGAGGCTGTGAAGCAGGGCTCCACTTGAAAGCTGTGCCTCTGCTGTTCACGTTTACATGTTACAGATCCCACTGCTCCTCTTAAGCATGTGCTTAACAGTTCTTTGCAAGACCCAAAGGAAATCTCAGAGGAAGAGAGGAAATGGTTATGACCCAGGCCTGCAGTCATCATGCCCACATTTAAATGCCAACATAATTTTTTCCTACTGGTTTACCTCTGCCAAAAAGGGAAATAATAATCCTTTATACTTTCCTACAAGAAGTAAATACACTGGGGAATTAAATAAGTTAACTTCTCAAAAAATACTTAAAGTAGGCAAGGGTTCAGTGGATACCAACCATCATTATTTTTATTTCAAAATGATAAATTCTGCAAACTAGTCCCCTATAGATTTAGGAATACTGAAGGCTAGACTGCAAACTAAGAAGCTGTTGGTCTGATTCAGAGTCTCATGGGTCAACAGTGGACATCATCAATGAAGGAGAGAGGTTGTTTCAGAGCTCAGAGTGCAGGCTGATACCCTATCTGCTCATGGGGTATCAGCTGGGGCAACTTAAAAATTCTGGATTTCTAGGCTCTTACATGGAGAAGGCAATGGCACCCCACTTCAGTACTCTTGCCTGGAAAATCCCATGGACGGAGGAGCCTGGTAGGCTGCAGTCCATGGGGTCGCTAAGTCGGACATGACTGAGCGCCTTCATTTTCACCTTTCACTTTCATGCATTGGAGAAGGAAATGGCAACCCACTCCAGTGTTCTTGCCTGGAGAATCCCAGGGACGGGGGAGCCTGGTGGGCTGCCGTCTATGGGGTCGTACAGAGTTGGACACGACTGAAGCGACTTAGCAATAGCATACAGACTAGAGAAATGAGTCTCCCTGAGATTGAGGCCAAGGCTATCTTCCAGGTGAAGCTCAAAGCATGATCAGGCTTGAGAATTCTAATGTAAAACACACTCAGACCACACAAGCATTCCTCATGGTAGTTTCCTGGGATAACTGTAAACAGACAAAGAAAAAGCCATTCAAAGTCAAAGTTCTTTCCCAAGGTCATCACGCCCAATTAAGAAAGTATTGTCATTTCTGTTCCTTTTATTTCCTCTAGTCAGAGAACCCATTTTCCAAATTAAACTTAGGGACTGAAACTTAAGGACAAGAGCTTAGGGATCAGAGAAAAAACATAACTAAGCTCCTAGCCCTAGAGAATTACAAACACGCCTGCATTTTTTCTATAAAAGGGTATACATAAGGGGCAGGAAATAGTTTCCTTATCTTTGATAAGGGGACATTTGGATATGACACCTAAACTAAATTGATTTCATAATTTGACTACAATAACCTTTCTCAGGGCATAGGAATCCAAATGCATATCAGGCCCAGGAGTGGAATTTTATATGAGAAAAATCTCCAAATCCTCATGTATCATATTTTTCTGCCTTTTTAAAAAAATTATTGGGTCCCTAAGGAGATCAGCCCTGGGATTTCTTTGGAAGGAATGATGCTAAAGCTGAAACTCCAGTACTTTGGCCACCTCATGAGAAGAATTGACTCATTGGAAAAGACTCTGATGCTGGGAGGGATTGAGGGTAGGAGGAGAAGGGGACGACAGAGGATGAGATGGCTGGATGGCATCACTGACTCAATGGACGTGAGTCTGAGTGAACTCCAGGAGTTGGTAATGGACAGGGAGGCCTGGCATGCTGCGATTCATGGGGTCGCAAAGAGTCGGACATGAGTGAGCGACTGAACTGAACTGAAGGAGTTTTTAGACTTTTTCTCAAATCACTCCCACTGATGCAGTTTTATATCATATATCTGTTTACATACTACGGCCTTTGGAAGACCACAGACCACTAAAATATCTAAGATCTATCTCCCTCTCCCAACCAAAATCAATTTCTGCCCCCTTGGGGGCTTCATTGTCCCCACCCCATTTTGAGAATGCTTTTTTACAACCTAAATGGCTGTATTAGCCAGAAGCATGAGCTGTGAGGAGCTGCTTCAGAGGAAACCTGAGAGAATATTCTTATATCTTGGAATCTGTAAAAACTCATAATCAGTAACAAATTGTGTCAAATTCTAACCCCTTACCCATATCATGCTGCAGAATCCTATTGTGTAGTAAAAGCAACCTTTTATTAAGGGAAAGCTAAATCCGCCCAATTGTAAAGAATGACTTCACCGACCCATTATCTCAAATGTCCTCTAACATTCTGGACTTTCCTGGTTAGGTTCTGAGTAATCTGTCAAAAAGAGAGTTCTGAGCATTCACTATAGTTCTAAAATAAACAAATTTGATGGCTACCACTGCCAACATAAATTGGGGTTGTATAGCAGTTAGTAANATAACAAAGACTCTCTATCGTCACCAACAATGTTCCTAAAATATCCAGAAGCCACACCAGAGCCTACCTGCCATTTGTTGGACTCACCAGATACTGAATCTGAAGAAAGTTTTCCTGCATGAGCACCATTTTGGAACAGCAGATCCATCCAGGCTCACACTGGTTTCTTTCAAACAGCCAAGTAGCAGGGTATCCACAAACCAATTCCTTCCCTGAGACTGGAAAACTGACCATAGCCGTGAATCCCACAAGAATTAGATAAACTCAATGTCTAATTATAATGAAATAGTTTAGAAGTCAGGATTTTCATCAAACAGAAATGTTTGGGGAAAGGAAGAAAACTGCATGTTTCTCTGCAAGACACCCAGCAAGGCATACACATCTATGCTGATTGTGTAATAATTTTTCCATCAACAAGCCCTGCTCCTGCAAAGGAAGCCCAGCTATAACTTAAACTCATTTCAACACTCTTATCAGTGTTAACAGTTTGCTCATTTAACCAATGGCCACTCTCTTTAATAGTATTCTTAGCATATCAATGTGAAGAATTCTGTATAAATAGGGCAAAGAGATTTATTACATTAGTTTTTTTCCTGATCTTCATTTAAAAGATTAATTGCTTCTGTTAATGTTGCTGCTTCTGCTATTTTTTATAACACTGTCTGGATGCTAAGAAATCCAGTAACATGTCAGTTGAGCAGTTTCATTTTACATATTCTATCATTACTCAGTGGCATTCTCCTTGAGATATAGATGCTTAATGAAGAGACATGTCAGTTATCTATTTCGTGGTGTCTTTTTAGTTACTTTTATGAAGAGCTCTTTCCTAATCAGACTGGCTGGGAGCACTTAGGCCGATGCATCCTGTTT
Organism: Neotragus pygmaeus; assembly: GCA_006410875.1. Lineage (NCBI taxonomy): Eukaryota > Metazoa > Chordata > Mammalia > Artiodactyla > Bovidae > Neotragus > Neotragus pygmaeus. The sequence goes on along the minus strand of SJYV01011120.1, from coordinate 34,753 downwards.
TGTAGAGCTCTCCAACAAGTCACAGGCTGTTACTTTTAATGATAAAGTTCTCATAAACAATTCTTAATAGTGTTCCAGTAGACTAGTAAGATTTTTCACCTGGCTGCCTATAATAAGAATTAACTGGAATCAACAAAACCCATAGATATTTCTTATTAAAATGATGTGCAGCAGGTACATTCACTAGAAAAGACTCTGATGCTGGCAAAGATTGAAGGCAGAAGGAGAAGAGGGCAAAAGAGGATGAGATGGTTGGATGGCATCACTGATTTGATGGACATGAATTTAGGCAAACTCTGGGAGATGGTGATGAACAGGGAAGCCTGGTATGCTGCATTGCGTGGGGTCACAAAGAGTCAGACACGACTTGGTGACTAAACAACAACAGCAGCATGTATATACTTTCAGTTTTTAAAAAAATCCCTAAGTTATTGTTATGATTAATTAAAGTAATTACTTATACTATTAACTGTTGCTTCCTAGAGGCACAATATATACTACAACTCAATTTATCTTAGAAGTACAATCTTCTGTACCATGTTCTTTGGTGTCCTATGTTCAGACTTTGGGGAGGATACAAGGTGGAAATGTCAAGGTCACTATCAAGGTGCACCCCCAGTAGATGTGAGATACAAGATTCATCCAACAGTGCATGCATGTGAAGACTATTCTTTGACTTGGAAGTTACCTAGTTGACTGCAGAGTATACCCACTCGAGTTCTTACTCTTTCCTAGGGACTGCTGTCTTGGGAAAGAACTCACTCACCTCCAAGGCCCAGGGCCCAGTCAATGGTTTGTTTTGTTGGTTCAGTTCTATTAAGTTTTGAGAGCTCTCAGCCCTAAAGAAGCATTGACTGCAACTCTCTTCACCTATTTGAACTTGTAAATTACAAGGGGTTTAGCGACTACTGAGTTATTCTGTACTGTTGGTATTTGGGGGATCATCAGTACAGGTTTGTGGTCTAGATGAGCAAGTCACTCAAGTGCAAGACTTGCCTGGATGTAACACTGATGTAATTAGCAAGCCATGAATGATACCAACAGCCAGCAGACATCTCAGCCCTTCTTTAAGATGATGCTATCTGGTTGGTGTCTACAGGGATTCTCATGGCACTGTTCCTTGCTAGTCCTTTTATCAAAATCACCCTCTCTCAGAGGCTGAACCATATGAAATCGCCATGGCTGTAGATCAAGGGGCTTCATATCTGCAATCTCATATGTTTGATCACATATTTCTACAAATCTACAGCACCCTATATAACATGGCTCCAATTTCAAATGAGCTACATTCAGAATCTCCTGTCTTGATGCTCACTTCAACTGCAAGAAATCTCTGCCTCCTGGAAAGTCCCTCTTTGGGGAACTTATCAGTTTTTAGCACAGCCCTTTGTGATGCATACCTCAACACGAGGCTGTGAAGCAGGGCTCCACTTGAAAGCTGTGCCTCTGCTGTTCACGTTTACATGTTACAGATCCCACTGCTCCTCTTAAGCATGTGCTTAACAGTTCTTTGCAAGACCCAAAGGAAATCTCAGAGGAAGAGAGGAAATGGTTATGACCCAGGCCTGCAGTCATCATGCCCACATTTAAATGCCAACATAATTTTTTCCTACTGGTTTACCTCTGCCAAAAAGGGAAATAATAATCCTTTATACTTTCCTACAAGAAGTAAATACACTGGGGAATTAAATAAGTTAACTTCTCAAAAAATACTTAAAGTAGGCAAGGGTTCAGTGGATACCAACCATCATTATTTTTATTTCAAAATGATAAATTCTGCAAACTAGTCCCCTATAGATTTAGGAATACTGAAGGCTAGACTGCAAACTAAGAAGCTGTTGGTCTGATTCAGAGTCTCATGGGTCAACAGTGGACATCATCAATGAAGGAGAGAGGTTGTTTCAGAGCTCAGAGTGCAGGCTGATACCCTATCTGCTCATGGGGTATCAGCTGGGGCAACTTAAAAATTCTGGATTTCTAGGCTCTTANGTTGGTCTGATTCAGAGTCTCATGGGTCAACAGTGGACATCATCAATGAAGGAGAGAGGTTGTTTCAGAGCTCAGAGTGCAGGCTGATACCCTATCTGCTCATGGGGTATCAGCTGGGGCAACTTAAAAATTCTGGATTTCTAGGCTCTTACATGGAGAAGGCAATGGCACCCCACTTCAGTACTCTTGCCTGGAAAATCCCATGGACGGAGGAGCCTGGTAGGCTGCAGTCCATGGGGTCGCTAAGTCGGACATGACTGAGCGCCTTCATTTTCACCTTTCACTTTCATGCATTGGAGAAGGAAATGGCAACCCACTCCAGTGTTCTTGCCTGGAGAATCCCAGGGACGGGGGAGCCTGGTGGGCTGCCGTCTATGGGGTCGTACAGAGTTGGACACGACTGAAGCGACTTAGCAATAGCATACAGACTAGAGAAATGAGTCTCCCTGAGATTGAGGCCAAGGCTATCTTCCAGGTGAAGCTCAAAGCATGATCAGGCTTGAGAATTCTAATGTAAAACACACTCAGACCACACAAGCATTCCTCATGGTAGTTTCCTGGGATAACTGTAAACAGACAAAGAAAAAGCCATTCAAAGTCAAAGTTCTTTCCCAAGGTCATCACGCCCAATTAAGAAAGTATTGTCATTTCTGTTCCTTTTATTTCCTCTAGTCAGAGAACCCATTTTCCAAATTAAACTTAGGGACTGAAACTTAAGGACAAGAGCTTAGGGATCAGAGAAAAAACATAACTAAGCTCCTAGCCCTAGAGAATTACAAACACGCCTGCATTTTTTCTATAAAAGGGTATACATAAGGGGCAGGAAATAGTTTCCTTATCTTTGATAAGGGGACATTTGGATATGACACCTAAACTAAATTGATTTCATAATTTGACTACAATAACCTTTCTCAGGGCATAGGAATCCAAATGCATATCAGGCCCAGGAGTGGAATTTTATATGAGAAAAATCTCCAAATCCTCATGTATCATATTTTTCTGCCTTTTTAAAAAAATTATTGGGTCCCTAAGGAGATCAGCCCTGGGATTTCTTTGGAAGGAATGATGCTAAAGCTGAAACTCCAGTACTTTGGCCACCTCATGAGAAGAATTGACTCATTGGAAAAGACTCTGATGCTGGGAGGGATTGAGGGTAGGAGGAGAAGGGGACGACAGAGGATGAGATGGCTGGATGGCATCACTGACTCAATGGACGTGAGTCTGAGTGAACTCCAGGAGTTGGTAATGGACAGGGAGGCCTGGCATGCTGCGATTCATGGGGTCGCAAAGAGTCGGACATGAGTGAGCGACTGAACTGAACTGAAGGAGTTTTTAGACTTTTTCTCAAATCACTCCCACTGATGCAGTTTTATATCATATATCTGTTTACATACTACGGCCTTTGGAAGACCACAGACCACTAAAATATCTAAGATCTATCTCCCTCTCCCAACCAAAATCAATTTCTGCCCCCTTGGGGGCTTCATTGTCCCCACCCCATTTTGAGAATGCTTTTTTACAACCTAAATGGCTGTATTAGCCAGAAGCATGAGCTGTGAGGAGCTGCTTCAGAGGAAACCTGAGAGAATATTCTTATATCTTGGAATCTGTAAAAACTCATAATCAGTAACAAATTGTGTCAAATTCTAACCCCTTACCCATATCATGCTGCAGAATCCTATTGTGTAGTAAAAGCAACCTTTTATTAAGGGAAAGCTAAATCCGCCCAATTGTAAAGAATGACTTCACCGACCCATTATCTCAAATGTCCTCTAACATTCTGGACTTTCCTGGTTAGGTTCTGAGTAATCTGTCAAAAAGAGAGTTCTGAGCATTCACTATAGTTCTAAAATAAACAAATTTGATGGCTACCACTGCCAACATAAATTGGGGTTGTATAGCAGTTAGTAATGCAAAATATATCATAACTATCCCTAACAGCTTTCATTTATATTGGACTTTACCATTTAAAAATGCTCTTGCTATATTATCTTCTTTAAATAATGGAGAGCTGGTGAAAGGATTACATGTTTACAAATAAACTTAAGAAGGTCTATAACCCAGCCAAGTTATCATAGTTACACTTGCGAAATAAATGACAAGGTCACTATAGAATTCTTAGGCAATTTCTCAATAAACAGACAAACAACAGTGGCTTCCGTTTTCACCCTTTGTGTGTGGATCAAAACACATACCGCTTCTAGAAAATGACAAAGCCTTAAAAATGCATCACCTGACCTCTGATTTATGTGAATTCTGCAAAGCCCACAGCAATGGGAAACTGAGGTTGGGAACAGGCTCTCTCTGTCCTTTATTTCTGGATTCCAGTTTTCTTATTTCTTGACATTGGATTTTCACGTTAAAATCTCAGGCTATGCAAGAAATGTAATTGTCTGGCATCTGTGAAACTTGGTTAAACACGTGTATACCTCATCTACCTGTGCTCTGAGGCTACGAACAGGTATTTCAGGTAAGCAAAATCTACTTTTGCCTGTGAGGCTGCTCAAACATCTGCAGTCAAATTGCTTAATTCTTTTCAGATCTAACTTTGAAAACTATTCACAGGGCTAGCCAAAACAGGTGGGATCGTCTTAGAACTTTCTTTGTAGGTTTCTATGTAGGCTGAGTCATCAGACATTCCACGCTCATAAAAAAGCTTCTTTAGGGCTTTCCTGGTGGTCCAGTGGCTAGGAGTCTGCCTTGCAATGCAGGGGCCAGGGGTTCAATCCCTGGTCCGGGAAGATCCCAAATGCCATGTAGTTGCTGGGTGCCGAGACCACAACTACTGAGCCCACAGTCTAGAGCCCGCGCTCTGCAATAAGAGAAACCACAGCAATGAGAAGCCTGCTCACGACACCTAGGGAGGAGACCTTGCTTACCACACCTAGAGAAAGTCTGTGCAGCAACAAAGATCCAGCACAACCAAAAATTTAAAATAAAAAAAAATTCTAGAGATTTAAAAAATGCTTCCTTATGTTGAAATATAATAGGAATCTATCAGAAAGACAACAGGTGTGCTTTCCACTCAAAGTAAGTGTTCTCCACATATACAGGCATTCTGTGATATAAGGAAGGTGGGGTTTAGGGCAGAGGTACTTCTTTTAACTGAATACTTACAAATAAATCCAGCCCTACGTTACCAATGCTTGTACAATTCATGCTTGCAACAACTAAACACTTCGGAGGTGTATTGCTGTCTTTCCTTGATTTGTTTTACTTTGTTGTGTTCTATTTATTCATTTATGAATCAAAAGGTAGATGATGTCAACAACTTCTGTTTAAAGCCACAATATGTACTGGAGCAATTAAAACAAGTATGATGTGCACCTTTTATCAGAGAATCATAGACATCACAAAACAGAGAACTTATTACTCAATTGTGATTAATGACACATTTATACTACTTGTGATGGTCTCTTCAAATTCAGGCAAATAATTTAGTTTAAAGTGGCTTTAAGTCACCAGGCTTTCTCATCCTTAGCAGCAGGAGAAATGACACATCTTACTTGGAAGACCATTCTTTAAATTTAGACTCAAATAATTCCGGTGCATAAGCTCCTAGGAACATGAACCTGTCATCAGAAAACAAATGCAAGAGTAAGGCAGTCCCGATGAGCAAGACTAACTAGAAGCGATAAACAGAAGAACAAAACCCACAAGGATTGAAGACAATGGAATTATCAGAATCAGAGTATGAAAAAAATATATATTTAATAGGTTTAAAGATATAAAGTGGACCTTGAAATTAAAACTTTTAAGCAATTATCCAACATTCTAAAGTAAATGTGAATAAGAACAACTTGAACTTAGAGAAATTAAAAATACAAATTAGCATATTAGAAGTAGCTTAATAACTCTCATAGGCTGCTGATAGGATTGGAGATGGTACAACTACTCTGGGAAAAAGTGGCATTCTCCTGAAAAGTTAAACATGCACCTGCCATATGGGCTAGCCATTCTGCATGCATATACTTACCTGAATCAAAAAAAAAGTATATGTTATACAAAGACTTGTGTATAAGACTTGTTCATAGCAACTTCATTACTACTACAACGCACAATACTATAAGCAACCCAAATGTCTATCAAGAGGCAAATGAAAACACAATTTGTGTTACAATGATAAAATAGAATACTACTCGGCAACAAAGATGAATGAGCTACTGCTATCTGTAGCAATTAAATTTTAATAACTCTTTTTGATAAAACACTATGCAAATTAGGAAAAGAAATGCCCTTGACTAGGTAAAATAACTATTTTCTTAAAAATTACATTGACCTAGCATGACCCAGAGATTCCACCTGAAGTTATAAACCCAAGAGAAATGAAGTCAAGTGCACACATAATAATGTGCACATGAGTGTTCACAGCAGCAGCCATAGTATCCAAAAATTGGAAACAATCTAAGCTTCCAACATCTGATTATGGGATAAAGTGAATACTAGTGGCAACAAAAAGAAACAACATAATGATACATGGCACACATCAGGGATGAATTGTGAAAACACTATGCTAAATAAAAGGGCCAATCACAGAAGACTTCATATTGTAGGGTACCATAAGAGTTGGACACGACTGAGCCCTGGTGGGCTCCCGTCTATGGGGTCACACAGAGTTGGACATGACTGAAGCGACTTAGCAGCAGCAGCAGCATTTATATAAAATGTCTAGAGCACTTCCCTGATAGCTCAACTGGTAAAGAATTAGCTTGCAGTGCAGGACACCTGGGTTCGATCCCTGGGTTGGGAAGATCCCCTGGAGAAGAAATGGCAACCCACTCCAGTATTCTTGCCTGGAGATTGCATAAGCCTGGTGGGCTACAGTCTGTGGGGTCACAAGAGTCAGACACGACTAAGCGACTAAGCACAGCACAGAAGAAAGTCTAGAAAAGATAAATCTATGGGGCTAGGAAGGGCACCAGGCTTCTTTTGGGGGAGGTAACAATGTTCTAAACTGACTGTGGTAATGATTACAAAATCCTATACATATACTAAGAACCATGAACTTTTACATTTTAAATGAGTTAATTGAATGATATACGAATTATATACCAATAAAGATGTCATTAAAAAAAATGCAGCAATTCTTGTAATGATAAAGGAAATCCATCAATTAAAAAGTGGCTTGGTCTTCCCCACCTCTTACCAATACAGAAAGAAAACAAAATGAAATGAGAGCTAAAACATTTTATAAGAAAACTGAATGCAGTTATCTTCATAGATCTCTTACATAAAACCCTGAAGGAATCTACAAACTCATTACAGAAATATTTAAAGAGGTTTTAGCAAGTTTGCTTGATATCAGACCAACACCTAAAAAGCAGCTGCATTTCTACATAAAAAAGCAGCTCTTCGTAGATGCACCTTATAAAAAAGGCAACATTTCCAAGAGCAACAAAAACTGTAAAGAGCCTAAGCATGAATGGAACAAAGAATGCCAAGCTTTTAAGAAGAAATTTATAAACTTCACTGAAAGATCTTATACAAAATGAATTGACATCAAGTTCATGAATAGGAAGACTGAAGTAATAAAGCTGTAATTTCCTCCAGTTTCCCAGAAGTAGATCACACATAGGTGAAAATCTGACACATGACAGGGACGTTGTAAGACAGAGAGCATTGTAAGCTCATGGGACAAATGACAGTCTACTAGACAATAGGTATTAGGGCAATCAGCTATTTACACTGAAAAAAATATAAATCTCTACCTTTTGCATACCAAACAAAAAGAAAAGAAAAATCAATTACAAGTGAATTAAAGATTTTAATATAAAAATGTATAGGAAGTTCCCCCGTGATCTAGTGGTTAGGATTCCAGGCTTTCACCTTCAGTGGCCTAGGTTCAATCTCTGGTTGGGGAACTGAGATCCCACAAGCCACAAGGCACAGCTAAAAAAACAAAACAAAACAAAAAAACACAAAAAACAACAACAACAAAAAAACCCAGCATGATTCTACAACTATTAAAAGAAAACTTAGGAAATTGTTTTCATGCTATTGTAGTAGTTAAGATTTCTTAAGCAAGATTCCCCAAAGCATAACCTAACAAAACTAAAGTCAGCCCCTCTGTACATCAGAGGACACTATAGGAAAGGGAACAGCTCAAACTGGAAGAACATGGTGGTAAACATACTCAGCTAACAGAAGATGAGTGTCTGAATATGTTGAGAATTGGCTTCCCTGGTGGCTCAGAGGTTAAAGCGTCTGCCTGGAATGCTGGAGACCCGAGTTCAATCCCTGGGTCGGGAAGATCCCCTGGAGAAGGAAATGGCAACCCACTCCGGTACTCTTGCCTGGAGAATCCCATGGAGGGAGGAGCCTGGTAGGCTGCAGTCTATGGGGTCTCAAAGAGTCAGACAAGACTGAGCAACTTTACTTCTCTTCACTTCACAAGAAAAAAGAAAAGCAGGACTAAAAACATGTGTAAAAGACATGAATAGGTATTTAACTGAAGCACAGGACTTTCCTGGTGGTGCAGTGGATGAGAGTCTGCCTGCAATGCAGGGGACATTGTTCGATTCCCAGCAAGATTCCCATGCCGCAAAGCATCTAAGCCCATGAGCCACAACTCCTGAGCCCACACGCTGCAATGGCCGCAGCTCTCACACCTAGAGCCTGTGCTCCTCAACAAGAGAAGCCACCGCAGGGAGAAGACCAAGCACCACAATGAAGAGGACCCCCACTCTTTGCAACTAGAGAAAGCTTGAGTAGCAACGATGACCCAGCACAGGAAAAAAAAAAATCAAAACCCAAATGTCCAATAAATATATGAAAACTACAGAGCAGAAGGTGCTGCTGCTGCTGCTAAGTCGCTTCAGTCGTGTCCGACTCTGCGCGACCCCACAGACGGCAGCCCATTGGGCTCTGTCATCCCTGGGATTCTCCAGGCAAGAACACTGGAGTGGGTTGACATTTCCTTCTCCGAGCAGAAGGTAGGGAGATGCAAACTTCAGAGCTACCAGATTTGCAACAACAGTGCCAACGAAACTTGGAAAGTAGCTAGTTTTGCTGAGTATATGGGGCAGTGGCTTAGTCATTGCTGATGGGGATATAAATCTGTAGTTTCTTCTGAGAGCTCATGGACTTTAAGAAGGAAGTTGAAGATGTTCAAATCCCACAAGGCTGCCAGTGCTGCGCATGCCCGAGAGAAATACAAGCACACATACATCAGAAGTCCCACACCCAGGTCCCAAGCCATATGTTCCCAAAGAGAAACCTGCAAACTCTGCAAACACTCTTCTCAGGAGAAAAGAAAAACTTACACAGTCATATGATGAACTAGGGGGCATCAGTGAAAAACTAAACAAAACCAAAGCCTGAACTACAAGCATCCACGTCAGCATGAACACATCTGCAAAACAGGCAGCTTGGTGAAAAACAAAAGTGAATTGCAAAGAGTAGGTAGTATAATTATATAAGATTCAAAAACAGGTGAATCAAATAATATTTTGCATATTTGGATGCTTGCACGTAGGAAAATACAACGAATTCCAAGGGAATGAATAAACATAAAAGTCAGCCAAGGGTTTATCTCTGAAATGCTGAGGGCAATTTAAGAAACACAGAGAAGTGCCTCCAACAACCATTGGTCAAGTTCTATTTTTCAGTAAATCTAGGGCATTTTTTAAAACATCCATATGAACGTGTTACATATTCTCCATCATATATTACAATTTTCTATATATATGCCACTCTCTTAATACATGTGTACTTACTGTGTTCATATTTATTATTATAAAAGTAAAAACAGTATAATAAGAAACAAATCTCTGAGGCAGTAGGAATTAGATTTTAATACATACTGTACTCCTACTAATAAATGTTATTCGTTTGCATGACACTAAACAACTAAGTATAGAGTTTTAAAAGTATCACTTTTCTATATTTGAAAAAAGAGTTTTTGATAACTTGACTACTTTCATAGAAAGTACTTAGAAATTTAATATATAATAATTGACCCTATTGGAAGTCTTCAGTGTGATGCTTCTAAACATAAATGTGTTTAAGCTGAGTATTGCTGAGAAAAATTCTCTTTTCCATGAATCTTTGTATTTAAAATATTAATGACTTTTAATATTTAGGCAGAGGAATATTTTGCTTCTCTGGTTGTGCTATATATATATATATATATATATATATATATATATATATATATGTATGTATGTATTTATAGGACATGGTCTTGTGGGGATGTTTATTCCATGTGAGATCACAAAGTAACTGTCTTAAGTAATTTTATTTTCATAAAATTATGGAAATGTAGACTTAGGTAATAATTTATTAAGTGAAATATTTTTTATAGAAGAGTTTGATATCATAGCTCATTTAGTTATAACCCTAAATGTAATTTATATGTTTTGATTCATAAATATTATGGTTAAATTTAATATTAAAGCAACAAATAAACTTTATCAAATACAAAAAAAATCATTTGTACACTATAATCTCAAAAAATTCACTTCATCACTAAAGCCCTTTGAGGAAATGATAACATTTAAAAAATGAGCTATTAGTCCATTTTAACAGAACACTTTTATTTGGAAGTATTTTATTTTATCATTGTATTCAATTAGCATCTCAGAGTTTTATTTGGTTTTGTGCTTTTCTGACTTAACATGAAAGAATTCCCTCTGGGAATAATGATGCAAGTTAAATCTTCAGTGAAAAATGATGAATTCAATCCCCTGGCAGAAACACTGCCAGTTTCTTTATGTTTTATTTTCTAAAATTTTCTTATTTGGAGGTTTTTAATATTTCCCTAAAAACTTTCAAATATTCTATGGAGCTTTATTTCTTCATTAGTTTATTACTCTTTGTTCTGACCCCAGGAGTGGCACAGGAAACTTAAGTTCTGATGAATTTTCTCCCTCTGGAATGCTAGTTCATTAACCAAATATAATAAGGGTTTGAAACAGTCAGGTTCAAGCTTAAAATACATCTCTGTATCTGTACCCCAAAAGGCAGTTTAAATAGAGTTGAGCTAATTTAATTCTCTCTTGAGTTTCATTCTTGCTTTGCTGTATTATCTCCATATTAAGTGGCTGATCATGCACCTGGAGTTTAGCTTGACAGACGTTTTGTGACACTAAGGAAAGCAGAGCAAGCTCTTGCTATTGTCCTCACTAAGTAAAGTAACATCCTAAGGCAGCGTGAAGACTAGGTTACTTGAGGGCAGGTAATGTGCTTTTCTCATCTAGAGCTATACTCCCAGTGTCTGTAACATTGTGACATGTAGTAGAGCCATGATTTATACATACTGAACAAAGGAAAGAAAGAATGAATGGATGGATGAGATCTTGGACTCCTTCCTGTCATAACAGAGGACTTCACAAACCCATGTTCTTATAGATTTGTCCTTGCTTTGTTGACCCTAGCAACCCACTCACATAGTTCTGGGCAATGCTCCTCTGCTTTGGGAACAAGATTGGCAGACTTTAGCTTTTAGACACAAGTCCCAGAGGAAGGCCACTAACTTCCACAATCCCCTCAAAACGCAAAAAGGTTTTAAAACAATGTTAACAATTTCAAAAATAGAGTGGAAGAGCTGGCTTAAAACTCAAATACCTAAGATCATGGCATCCAGTCCTATCACTTCATGGCAAATGGATGGGGAAAAAATGGAAATAGTGACAAACTTTATTTTCTTGGGCTTCAAAATCACCCTGAATGATGACTGCTGCCATGAAATTAAAAGACACTTGCTTCTTGGAAGAAAAGCTATGACAAACCTAGGCAGTGTNGCCCATTGGGCTCTGTCATCCCTGGGATTCTCCAGGCAAGAACACTGGAGTGGGTTGACATTTCCTTCTCCGAGCAGAAGGTAGGGAGATGCAAACTTCAGAGCTACCAGATTTGCAACAACAGTGCCAACGAAACTTGGAAAGTAGCTAGTTTTGCTGAGTATATGGGGCAGTGGCTTAGTCATTGCTGATGGGGATATAAATCTGTAGTTTCTTCTGAGAGCTCATGGACTTTAAGAAGGAAGTTGAAGATGTTCAAATCCCACAAGGCTGCCAGTGCTGCGCATGCCCGAGAGAAATACAAGCACACATACATCAGAAGTCCCACACCCAGGTCCCAAGCCATATGTTCCCAAAGAGAAACCTGCAAACTCTGCAAACACTCTTCTCAGGAGAAAAGAAAAACTTACACAGTCATATGATGAACTAGGGGGCATCAGTGAAAAACTAAACAAAACCAAAGCCTGAACTACAAGCATCCACGTCAGCATGAACACATCTGCAAAACAGGCAGCTTGGTGAAAAACAAAAGTGAATTGCAAAGAGTAGGTAGTATAATTATATAAGATTCAAAAACAGGTGAATCAAATAATATTTTGCATATTTGGATGCTTGCACGTAGGAAAATACAACGAATTCCAAGGGAATGAATAAACATAAAAGTCAGCCAAGGGTTTATCTCTGAAATGCTGAGGGCAATTTAAGAAACACAGAGAAGTGCCTCCAACAACCATTGGTCAAGTTCTATTTTTCAGTAAATCTAGGGCATTTTTTAAAACATCCATATGAACGTGTTACATATTCTCCATCATATATTACAATTTTCTATATATATGCCACTCTCTTAATACATGTGTACTTACTGTGTTCATATTTATTATTATAAAAGTAAAAACAGTATAATAAGAAACAAATCTCTGAGGCAGTAGGAATTAGATTTTAATACATACTGTACTCCTACTAATAAATGTTATTCGTTTGCATGACACTAAACAACTAAGTATAGAGTTTTAAAAGTATCACTTTTCTATATTTGAAAAAAGAGTTTTTGATAACTTGACTACTTTCATAGAAAGTACTTAGAAATTTAATATATAATAATTGACCCTATTGGAAGTCTTCAGTGTGATGCTTCTAAACATAAATGTGTTTAAGCTGAGTATTGCTGAGAAAAATTCTCCTTTCCATGAATCTTTGTATTTAAAATATTAATGACTTTTAATATTTAGGCAGAGGAATATTTTGCTTCTCTGGTTGTGCTATATATATATATATATATAATATATATATGTATGTGTGTATGTATTTATAGTACATGGTCTTGTGGGGATGTTTATTCCATGTGAGATCACAAAGTAACTGTCTTAAGTAATTTTATTTTCATAAAATTATGGAAATGTAAACTTAGGTAATAATTAATTAAGTGAAATATTTTTTATAGAAGAGTTTGATATCATAGCTCATTTAGTTATAACCCTAAATGTAATTTATATGTTTTGATTCATAAATATTATGGTTAAATTTAATATTAAAGCAACAAATAAACTTTATCAAATACAAAAAAAATCATTTGTACACTATAATCTCAAAAAATTCACTTCATCACTAAAGCCCTTTGAGGAAATGATAACATTTAAAAAATGAGCTATTAGTCCATTTTAACAGAACACTTTTATTTGGAAGTATTTTATTTTATCATTGTATTCAATTAGCATCTCAGAGTTTTATTTGGTTTTGTGCTTTTCTGACTTAACATGAAAGAATTCCCTCTGGGAATAATGATGCAAGTTAAATCTTCAGTGAAAAATGATGAATTCAATCCCCTGGCAGAAACACTGCCAGTTTCTTTATGTTTTATTTTCTAAAATTTTCTTATTTGGAGGTTTTTAATATTTCCCTAAAAACTTTCAAATATTCTATGGAGCTTTATTTCTTCATTAGTTTATTACTCTTTGTTCTGACCCCAGGAGTGGCACAGGAAACTTAAGTTCTGATGAATTTTCTCCCTCTGGAATGCTAGTTCATTAACCAAATATAATAAGGGTTTGAAACAGTCAGGTTCAAGCTTAAAATACATCTCTGTATCTGTACCCCAAAAGGCAGTTTAAATAGAGTTGAGCTAATTTAATTCTCTCTTGAGTTTCATTCTTGCTTTGCTGTATTATCTCCATATTAAGTGGCTGATCACGCACCTGGAGTTTAGCTTGACAGACGTTTTGTGACACTAAGGAAAGCAGAGCAAGCTCTTGCTATTGTCCTCACTAAGTAAAGTAACATCCTAAGGCAGCGTGAAGACTAGGTTACTTGAGGGCAGGTAATGTGCTTTTCTCATCTAGAGCTATACTCCCAGTGTCTGTAACATTGTGACATGTAGTAGAGCCATGATTTATACATACTGAACAAAGGAAAGAAAGAATGAATGGATGGATGAGATCTTGGACTCCTTCCTGTCATAACAGAGGACTTCACAAACCCATGTTCTTATAGATTTGTCCTTGCTTTGTTGACCCTAGCAACCCACTCACATAGTTCTGGGCAATGCTCCTCTGCTTTGGGAACAAGATTGGCAGACTTTAGCTTTTAGACACAAGTCCCAGAGGAAGGCCACTAACTTCCACAATCCCCTCAAAACGCAAAAAGGTTTTAAAACAATGTTAACAATTTCAAAAATAGAGTGGAAGAGCTGGCTTAAAACTCAAATACCTAAGATCATGGCATCCAGTCCTATCACTTCATGGCAAATGGATGGGGAAAAAATGGAAATAGTGACAAACTTTATTTTCTTGGGCTTCAAAATCACCCTGAATGATGACTGCTGCCATGAAATTAAAAGACACTTGCTTCTTGGAAGAAAAGCTATGACAAACCTAGGCAGTGTATAAAAAGCAGACACCACTTTTCTGACAAAGATCCATCTAGTCAAAACTATGGTTTTTCCAGTAATCATGTAGGATGTGAGAGTTGGACCGTAAAGATGGCTGAGCCCCAAACAATTGATGCTTTTGAACTGGGGTGCTGTAGAAGACTCTTGAGAGTCCCTTAGACAGCAAGGAGTTCAAACTTAAAGGAAATCAACCCTGAATATTCATTGGAAGTACTGACACTGAAGTTGAAGCTCCAATCCTTTGGCCACCTCATGCGAAGAACTGACTCATTGGAAAAGACTCTGATGATGGGAAAGATCAAGAGCTGGAGGAGAAGGAGGCGACAGAGGATGAGATGGTTGGATAGCATCACTGACTCAAAGGACATGAGTTTGAGCAGACTCCAGGAGACAGTGAAGGACAGGAAAGCCTGGTGTGCTGCAGTCCATGGGGTTGCAGAGTCAGACATGATTTAGAGACTGAAGAACAACAAAATGGAGATGAGGGCATTTCCTATCTACTTGTGCATATGACAAGTGAGATAATTATAAATGGAATTTCTAAAGGACCAGGATATTTCTCAAGGTCACACACATAGCAACAGGCAGAACTGAGATTCAAATACAAAACCTACCAGTTCCAAACTCCGTTGTCTTAAATACTACCTGGAGTGAGTGAGGGAAAGTCACTCAGTCGTGTCTGACCCTTTGCAACCCCAAGGAGCGTAGTCCATGGAATTCCCCAGGCCAGAATACTGGAGTGGGTAGCCTTTCCCTTCTCCAGAGGATCTTCCCAATCCAGGGATCCAACCCAGGTCTCCTGCATTGCAGGTGGATTCTTTATCAACTGAGCCACTAGGGAAGCCCAAACACTACCTGGACCACCTCCTAAAAATTAAAGGTTAAGGAGCTTCCCTAGTGGCTCAGGTGTAAAGAATCCGCCTGTCAATGCAGGGGACATGGGTTCAATCCCCGGTCGGGAAAGATCCTATATGCTGTGGAGCAGCTAAGCTCATGCACCACAACTATTGAGCTCAGGAGCTGCAACTACTGAGCCCACATGCAGCAACTACTGAAGCCCTCGAACCCATGCTCTGCAACAGGAAAAGCCACTGCAATGAGAAGCCTGCCCACCACAACAAAACAGCGCACCACTTCTAGAGAGTAGCCCCTGCTCTCCACAAGTGCAGAAAAGCCTATGCGGGAATGAAGACTTAGCAGAGCCAGATAAATACAATTATTGAAAAAAAATTACAGCTTCAGTATTTCGGGGGCATGTATGATATGATAGGCAATCCAAGAATCCGAAAAACAGAATGAAGCAGTTTTTAAAAAAATTTACTTAAAAATTTTATTTATTCATTTTTAATTTGGGTTCTTAGTTGTGGCATGCAGGATCTTTAGTTACAGCAAGTGGAATCTCCACTGTAGCATGCGGAATCTACTTCCCGGACCAGGGATCGAACCCAGGCCCCCTACATAGGGAGTATGGAGTCTTCGCTATTGGACCATCAGGGAGGTGTCAGATTGACACTTTTTCCTTTAAATATGGAATGTCAACATGACAGCACGTGTCAACAGGTGGAGACCATCATCTCCCTATCAGAGAGAGAAGGTTAATTGCTAAATTTGGAGTAAAGCTGGTAGTCAATTCCTTGGGCAGATCTTTTCAATAAAATCTTGCTGAGAGCTACATTCTCAAATCAGTTCACAAGACGGAGCAACAATGTGTGATAAGCTTTCAACTTCCTCAGCTCTTGAGGTACTAAACAAACAGATGTTTCTGAAGACTGGGGCTTATGAATACCACTTTACTGTCAACAAATTAGGCAACATCTTTGCTGCCTGCTGCTAACGCAGCAATCTCTTAAATTTAAAATTCTAAGATAGTTTCTCCTGGATAAAGGGGAATTAGCATATATTCACATACCATGAAACAAACAAACAACAAAAAAATCAAAGGTTGCTTGTCGAAAATAGGCAACACTCGTGGTAGAACTGAGCTGCAGTGTTGGCTTAGCCCACGGAATGTTGTTGTTGTTTTTAATAAATAGCAGTTTTGCAACCCTGCTCTGTTTCTTTCAACCCAAGTGAGTCCCCAGACCCTCCCAGGTCCACTACTCTGAAACTACTCTAAGTGCTCAGGATCTTGGTTTACGTTTTATGACCCACTTCTTGGACAGAGGCTACCATCTCTAACTTGACCAGCTGTTACCAGCTTCCACCGGCTGCAGTCCATTCTCCATGCAGCTGGCAGAACCAAGCTTCCTTCCAAAACATCACTTCCTTGGGGAAAACCATCTTCCATGTTCTATTGCCCACTCAACAAAACCCAAAATCTCTAGCCTGTCTGTTCATGGAATGGTCACATCTGTCCGCACTCTTAACCAGTACCAGTCCACCTATGAGTTCACTATGCCAACTGAGAGAGTCAAGGCATAGGTAGATTGATAAGAAGTCTGGGGTCTCTGAGGAGGAGAAAGGGTCTGGGGCTCCTGAGGAGGAGAAAAGGACAAACTTTTTTTTCTACATTCTTTAGTCTTAGTCACACAAGACATGCTTTTCTTTAAGCCCAGAGATGATGATTACACAACAAAACAACTCATCTTAAACTCTATACTAAGGATTATATAACACCAATGGATACTAATCTTGTTATTTTATGTGGGAGTGAGTCTGGTAAGACCTTTCTCTTCTAAGTTCTGCTGCTGCTGCTGCTGCTAAGTCGCTTCAGTGGTGTCCGACTCTGTGCGACCCCATAGACGGCAGCCCACCAGGCTCCCCTGTCCCTGGGATTCTCCAGGCAAGAACACTGGAGTGGGTTGCCACTTCCTTCTCCAATGCATCAAAGTGAAAAGTGAAAGGAAGTCGCTTAGTCATGTCCAACTCTTAGCGACCCTGTGGACTGTAGCCCACCAGGCTCCTCCATCTTTTCCAGGCAAGAGTACTGGAGTGGGGTTTCTAAGTTCTAATCTTGTTCATTTAAGATGTATGTTGTAGGAGTGAGTCTGGTAAAAGTTTCTAAGGCCTTGATAAGACTAATGATGGGGCACTCTCCATCGCCTTTCTGGTGTCTTTGTCAGAAGCTTTCTTTGTCCTTTTTCACTGTAATAAAACTTTGGTCACACAAAATCTCTGAGTATTCAAGCCCGGTCCCTGGTCCGGAAGCTAAATCTTTTTCTCCAGAGATCACGAATTCAACACCATTCACCGTAAGCTATCACAACCACACCGGTGCCAATCCACCCTTGTCTTCCTGACTTTGTACTTTCTTTCTGAGCAGTGCTTTTAACCCATTTCTTTTCCTACCAATGTTTCACATCCTTGACACACAAAGATCCCTTGGCAAAACCATCCCTGACATAGCTTCCTGTTCTCTTCAAGGCAGCAACATATTTGATCATGTTTATGCCTGCTTCTGTGCCTCTCTCTGTATTTGACAATAATCCCCTGGAGACCAGGAGCTACATCATATTTCCCCTTGAGGCACAAGGAGTGCCTGCTAGCCTGCTGGTCCTTACAGCACTTCATAAGCATATTTTTATTAAGTGGAATGAATGATCATTTCTTAAAACTCTCAGTCCGCGTGTTCTCTCAATGGGCAAAACTCTGCATAGCCCCCTGTCTTCACTTCAGTTTTCAGTCAATGTAGAAGACATCTAGACCATTTGAGGCAGTTTAAGATACATTTATAAACTCTTTAAAATTGTGTTTAAATTGTGTTTTCCCAAATATAAAGTCCACACCATGACTTAACTGGAGATTCGTATGTTGAAAAACCAAACCCACATGAACACGTAGACATCTATCTGCCTTCCTCTGAAGCACCCATCTATCTGCCAGCATCTTGCCATCCTCATGATTTAATTCTGTGTGTGCTCAATCACTCAGTTGTGTCCTACTCTTTTCCGGCCCTGTGGACTGTAGCCCACCAGGTTCCTCTGTCCATGGAATTTTCCAGGCAAGAATATTGGAGTGGGCTGCCATTTCCTTCTCCAGAGGATCTTCCTGACCCAGCGATCAAAACGTGTCTCCTGCATCTCCTCCATTGATAGGCAGATGCTTTACCACTAGGGCCATTTGTTTATTATTCAAATTTAAGGAATGTCCCTATATTAAAAGTATTCAGATATGACTAGCTGTGTACCGTGAAAGGTCTGAATGAGACAAAGGGCACAGGGTGAGAGCTGGAACAGACCTAGATGCTCAATATTTCCTACTTTACAAGAGGACACGGAGGCCCAGAAAACTCAAACGACTTGTCCCAAGTCACAGCCTGAGTGTTCTGGTGCCGTGACCATGACCTTCCTGCCACGCCCCCACTGCCTTTACATCTTAATAATTTGAACATGCAGGGTTCATGGTGTTCAGTGACCCATCAGCATCCAGTCTTGACAAGTGAAGTTCTTCCTTCTCAAGTGGGTCAAATGCTCATTGGTTTTTGTCCGTGAAAATATCACTGGCTTCCAATCCTTTGACATGAGCATAAACAGACAACTATAAATTTAAGTAACTTTGGAAAAGCTTCTGAATGTCCAGCATCTGATCAAAGATAAAATGGGCTTGAAGGGTACACAGATGTCTTCATCAACAGTCCCTTCCACATCTTAACACAGTTACACAATTATACAACTAGGAGACTAATGGCTATGCATCTTTTGGGCAATGTATTCATCTCTTGCTGTTCCCTGTTCCAAAAAACATCTATTCAAATACTCACTGGCTTCTATATCTTCTGTACTCAGTAAAAAATTTACTGAGTATTTCCTGTCATGCATATGTTATCCATACATTAATGTTCTTTTGACAACTACACAATATCAAAAGTCCCATCTCCAGCCCCAGCAGTGGGTCCAGGGACACATTAAGTTGCCCTGCATGAGAGGGAAATTGATTTGGGCTCTCTTCCATTTCATTGTGTCAATTTCCATGTGGTTCTCGAGCCCATATTAGGAAAGAGACAAATGTGATATTATGTTGATATATTGTTTTATCCCCAAGTGAGAGGAGCCATTTTATAACCTTTTGTAAAAAATTAAAAAGGAGACTTCAATGAAAAAGTCATCTATATCAGGAGCAAAAAATACATAAGATTCACCAGTAACAGCTTGCAAGATGCTGTGTGAGATGCTTTACTTACATTTCTCATTTAATCTTTATAAAATCACAGAAGAACATTATCACCATTTTTGTAGATAAGAAAAATAAAATTCAGAGAAATTAGGAAAAGCAGGCAATAGAAAAAAACACAATAACAAAATTTAGCTTCAAATTATGGAACCAGAAATTTTACCTCTCAAACATATGCATTTAAGAAAAAGGCTATAAAGTTAAAAGAAAACATAAAGAATCTTCTATACTTATTATATTTACAAAGATTTTCAGTTTTTTACCAATTAGAATATTGTTTCAAAAATGTATTAGTCATCCTTAAAATTTTGTTTAACAATGCAAAACTTCTAAATAAAATTTTGTATATTAATTATTTTTAGATATAAAACTAATAACTAGTATTTTTGATATGGTACTTTAGAAAGAACACAGGCTTTGAATCTGATGCAAAAGTATGAAGAAACAGGAGCTGATTTATGTCATTGAGTGTGTTCTGCCTATGTTTTCCTCTAAGAGTTTTATAGTTTCTGGTCTTACATTTATGTCTTTAATCCATTTTGAGTTTATCTTTATGTATACTGTTAGGAAGTGTTCTAATTTCAATCTTTTACATATAGCTGTCCAGTTTTCCCAGCACCATTTATTGAAGAGGCTGCCTTTGCCCCATTATATATCCTTGCCTCCTTTGTCAAATCAAAGCAAGACCCTCTATGACCCACCTCCTAGAGTAACGGAAATAAAAACAAAAGTAAACAAGTGGGACCTTATCAAACTTCAAAGCTTTTGCACAGCAAAGGAAACTGTAAGCAAGGTGAAAAGACAGCCCTCAGGATGGGAGAAAATAATAGCAAATGAAAAAACTGACAAAGGATTGATTTCCAAAATATACAAGCAGCTCATACAACTCAGTATCAGAAATACAAACAACCAAATCAAAAAGTGGGAAAAAGACCTAAACAGACATTTCTCCAAAGAAGACATATATGCTAACAAACATATGAAAAAATTATCAGCATTATTAGAGAAATGCAAATCAAAACTACAATGAGATATCACCTCACACCGGTCAGAATGGCCATCACGAAAAAGTCTACAAACAATAAATGCTGGAGAAGGTGTGGAGAAAAGGGAACACTCTTGCACTTGGTGGGACTGTAAATTGATACAGCCACTATGGAAGACAGCATGCGGATTCCTTAAAAAACTAGGAATAAAGCCACCATATGACCCAGCAATCCCACTCCTAGGCATATACTCTGAGGAAACCAAAATTGAAAAAGACACACATGTCCCATTGTTCATTGCAGCACTATTTACAAGAGCTAGAACATGGAGGCAACCTAGTTGTCCATTAACAGATGAATGGATAAAGAAGTTGTGGTATATATACACAATGGAATATTACTCAGCCATAAAAAGGAACACGCTTGAGTCAATTCTAATGAGGTGAAAGAACCTGAGCCTATTACACAAGTGAAGTAAGTCAGAAAGAGAGAAATAAATATCATATACTAATGCATATATACAGAATACAGAAAAATGGTACTGAAGAATTTAGTTGTAGGGCAGCAGTGGAGAAGCAGACATAGAGAATAGACTTATGGACATGGGGAGAGGTGAGGAGAGGGTGAGATGTATGGAGAGAGTAACATGGAAACTTACATTACCATATGTTAAATAGGTAGCCAATGGGGATTTGCTCTATGTCTCAGGAAACTCAAACAGGGGCTCTGTATCAACCTAGAGGGTGGGATGGGGAGGGAGATGGGAAGGAGGTTCAAAAAGGAGGGGACATATGTATACCCATGGCAGATTCATGATGAGGTTTGACAGAAAACAAAATTCTATAAAGCAATTATCCTTCAATTCAAAAGACACAGGAGTTGCCCTAACACATACATCAAACATTGATAACTATGAAATATTTTTAGGATCTACATAGAACTCTGAAGACAGTTGACTATTGCTTATTCCACAGAAATCTAGAACAATGTGTTTAATTGTACTATACAGTGAATGTTTGTGTTCACTCAAAAGTCATGTTATATGGTGAAACCGAATCCCTCATATGATGGTATTAGGAGGTGAGATCATGAGGATGGAGCCTTCATGAAAGGGATTAGCGCCCTCTTGGAGAAGACCCCAGAGAGCTCCCTTGTCCCTTTCATTATGTGCTGACACAGCATGCAGACTACGGCCCAGGAAGCAGGTTCCTGCCAAACAACGTATTTGCCTGTGCTTCGGTTTTGTGCTTCCCAGTCTCCAGATGTGCGAGAAATAAATTTATGTTGTTTATAAGCCACTTATGTATGGCATTCACTTATACTCGTCGGAACAAACTAACACAATGTGATAACTAGTGTTTTATAGACTGTATAATTTGTCCACTGGCAATTTGCAAGAGAATACTGAAGAGTTATTTTAGATGCATTTAAAGGCAAAGGTAATATATACTGTTGGCTCCCATGTGGCTCAGCAGTAAGGAATCCACCTGCAAAGCAGGAGATACGGGAGACTCACGTTTGATCCCTGGGTCGGGAAGATCCCCTAGAGAAGGAAACGGCAACCCACTCCAGTAAACTTTCTGGGAAAATCCCATGGATGCAGGGACTTGGCTGGCTGCAATCCATAGTGTCACAAAAAGTTGGCCACGACTGAGGGACTGAGCATACAATATACTATTATGCAAGAATAAAATCAGAAACACATTCAGATGAAGAACTTCACAACTGCTGCAATCACTGGGAGGGGACGTGGGAAGCAGCAGAAAGTAAGTCCAAAGATGTTTCATCTCTAGGGTGAAAATGGATTGGAGACATTTAGAAGGCTTTTTTACAGAATAATTCAAGATATCATTTAAGACACAATAACAGCATTACAGTGAGACAGTCTGAATGTGTGCTTGGAGCAGTGAAGATACCTGGGTTCAGACTTCCCTGGTGGCACAGTGGATCTAGCATGCAATGCAGGGGACATCTAGCAATGCAGGGGACATGGATTCCATCCCCTGGTCCAGGAAGATTCCACATGCCACAGGGCAACTAAACCTATGAGCTACAACCACTGAGCCAGCACTCGAGAGCCCATGCTCTGCAACGAGAGAAGCAACAACAGTGGGAAGTGTGCACACTGCAATGAAGAATAGCCCCTCGTCTCTGCAACTGGAGAAAGCCCGAGTGCAACAAGGAAGACCCAGCACAACCGAAAATAAATAAAAAAATAATAAAAAGATACCTGGCTTCAAAATCAATATCTGGTGACGATCTGTTGGAGTTGAGAAAGCACATTTCTCACTCTGAATCTCAGTGTTCTCTTCTACAAAATGAGATATTAGTGAGACTTTTAACTCATAGGATTAACTAGGAGTCAATGGCATGACCTATATAAACCACTTAATCCTGGACCTGGCCTACAGAAATTACTCCACAAATACTACATAATTATTGTTGAAATTATCACTATTATCATCATCTTCAGAAGAGAGTGAAAATATGATAATAAGATCAACCACAGTTTCATAGGACAGAGGACACCAAACCAACAGACCTTGGATACCAGGGCACAGTTTTAATGTGAAAACTAACTAGAATGCTTTTGATGCTTTCAAACTGTGGTGCTGGAGAAGACTCTTAAGAGTCCCTTGGACTGCACAGAGATCATACTAGGCAATCCTAAATGGAATCAACCCTGAATATTCATTGGAAGGACTGCTGCTAAAGCTGAAGCTCCAGTACTTTGGCCACCTGGTGGGAAGAGCAACTCATTGGAAAAGACCCTGATGCTTGGAAACATTGAGGGCAGGAGGAGAAGGGGATGACAGAGGATGAGAGGGTTGGATGGCATCACTGACAAAATGGACATGAGTTTGAGCAAACTCCAGGAGACAGTGAAAGACAGGGAGGCCTGGCATGCTACGGTTCATGGGGTCTCAAAGAGTCAGACATGATTGAGCAACTGAACTGAAACGAACATAAGATAAACCCAACTATTATTTGAGTTTGATTTCTCTCCCATTATGTTCTGGCTGCGCATGAGAATCAAGGGATATGAGTAGACCTCTGTTTTACATTTACGTAGACATCTGTCAAACTTTCAGTAGCACTTGAGAAAATCCCCCATGTGCTCTGACTGAAAGCCAAAACATTCTGTGGCAAGGAATTTCTAGAAGGATTAATAGAGTCCCATCTCCAAAACGTTGTCAATGATTCCAATGATTTACAGAGGAAGGGACACCTGGCCCAATCTGAACTGATCAAGAAGACATTCAAAAGAATGTGAGCCCCGTGCTGGGTAACTAGATCCCTAGCAGCAGGAGCAGGTGACCGGGTGAAAGAGGCTGCTTATTCTAGATGGAAGGGATCACATACCTATGGCTATGTAAGATGGGAAGGTGGTGTATTTATGAAATTACAGAAGTGCGGGTGGGTCCTTCACAGACGTGGTTCTAATCTATGTGTTATGCAGCTCAGTCTCATACTACATGGAGGATGGATCTGGCAAGATGTGGGCAAAGAGGCGAGTTAAAATGCTGCTCCAGGGGTCTATGAGTAATACAAGGGCATGGGCACAGGCAGGTCTTGTGCAAGAACACTGCAAGGTCCCACCCTTGCATGGGACAAGGTGGCTCCCAGGGCAGCCTAACTAAGACCAACTCGACAGGTCTCAGCTTGAGGAGTGGGTAAGAAACAAGCAGCTGTCATGACCCTAAATAAAAGCCTGCCTCTATACAAATAACATTCCTGATTCAGAACTGCATGCTTCTGGGGAATTAGGGAGAAGGTATGGAAACTTTCAAGTGGTAAGAGAGAGAAGGATCCAACAGTTTGGAAAGGTTGGACTGAAATCAGTGAGGAAAGCTGAGGGAGGAAGGTGATAAGGTATATAGAAAAGTCTGTGAAGAGTTTCAGACATCACAATGTTCCTACTTGCAGACTTATACCCTAGATACAAGGAGGCAGAAGTTGCTTTGCTGCAACAATAGTTATCTCCAGATTCTCCAAATTCTCAGCACTCTCATTCATGATTTATAATTTGATTGACTACTATAAAGTTGGCTGTTACGAGATTCCAACATGGCTCAGTGGTAAAGAATCCATCTGCCAAGGGGACATGTGGGTTCAGTCCCTGGGACGGGAAGATCTCCTAGAGAAAGAAATGGCAACATCCCAGTGTTCTTGCCTGGGAAATCCCTTGGAAAGAGGAGTTTGGGAAGCTATAGTCCACGCGATCACAAAGAGTCGGATGCTACTTAGTGAGTAAACAACAACAATGTAACCGAGTTGGCTGTTATAAATGCATACTAACAACATCTTTTCTTTAAGTTTAAACTGTCAATGTGCCTACCAGGAAAGAGGCCTTAGGAATAAGATGGAGCAATTTCCTAACACCAATAAAGGCAGAGGAGAACCAAACTATATTCATGTCACTTTTACCGTTTATATAAAAAGAAAAAAAAATCTGAAAATGACTTTGATTTTGTTTCCTCTAAGAAACTCTCTTACATCTCCCTAGTATCCCCAAGAAGTAGGAAACAACGTCACAGATTTCTTTGCCTGTTCTCCTCTTTCAAAAATTGTTTACATTCTATTTCCTTATTTTTAAACATTCCCTGTGATGTGCTAACTAGGTTAGTCTCTCACCCTTAATAAAGCCTTGAATTGTTAAAGGTGTATTTCTGAAGCTGAGCAAACACTAGGTTATGACCAAAAAAAAAAGAACAGTGCAAGTATTGGATTGCCTCTAATGAAATATCAGTAAATTGCTTATATTATTCAAATGCTGATTCATACATTAGACATTTTCAAAATATAAAATAATCAAGCTTGAAGAAGACATATCATATCGCTATATATAGCTATATAGCAAGGAAAAATAATTAGATGTCATCTGCAATAAGCACTATTATTTAATATATATTTAATAAAGAATTATTGATTATGTATCACAGGCTGAGATAGGAATACAAGATACAGTATAAACGATCACAAGTTGTCATGGGGTAATTTTTCTGTCTACTTTGGTAGTTCGCTGATGTATTCTATTCATGAAATATTAGACCTCAGAAAAATTATCAACTCAAACAAATCAAATGAAACAGGAGAAAAGATTTTAGGAATTTAAAAGGTAATCTCATGGATGCAACATCTAAATGTAGCCAGTCCCTAATGGGAACTAACCTGGTCTCTGACTCCCAGGAACCATAGTCTCTCTCTGTTGGATCACTCTGTATTACTGTAGATACCTCCACCAGCACCCAATTCACATGGCAACCATCTCCTAGCACAACCCATTAGGTATCAGAGATTTGGGGTCACCTAGTTTACATTCTCAAGAGTGCAAGACTGATTTCTTAGAGGCCGCTTACTGGATGACTCACCCTTGGGCCAGATACCCATTTCTGATCCAGTCAGCAGTTGGAAATTAAGACACAGGACACAGCATGGTCCCCCAGACGTGCTGCTACCAAGGGCTAGTGGTGGGTGAAACAAAATACAAGATGGAGAATACGCAAAAGTATCCCACAGAAATATCAGGAATATGAATGGAAATTGAGCTGTGGTGCTGGAGAAGACTCTTGAGAGTCCCTTGGACTGCAAGGAGATCCAACCAGTCCATCCTAAAGTCCTGGGTGTTCATTGGAAGGAATGATGCTGAAGTTGAAACTCCAGTACTTTGGCCACCTGATGCAAAGAACTGACTCATTGGAAAAGACCCTGATGCTGGGAAAGATTGAAGGCAGGAGGAGAAGGGGATGACAGAGGATGAGATGGTTGGATGGCATCACTGACTTGATGGACATGAGTTTGAGTAAACTTTGGGAGTTGGTGATGGACAGGGAGGCCTGGTATGCTGTGATTCATGGGGTTGCAAAGAGTTGGACATGACTGAGAGACTAAACTGAACTGAATGGAAAAGGTGATCTGACCAGTAGTGAAGCAATGGGTTTCAAAACAAATGAAGATGCAGATGTCAATTTGACAGTGTTTATGGACCTGAAAATCCTGACAGACAGCTTCTCAGGTAATGTTCACCACTGCAAAAAGCTCCTCTGATGTATACAAACCCCTGTATTAAATCGAATACACACTTAAAATATTACTTTTCTCTACACTTTAACCTCAACATCTTCAACCGGTCAACCTTCTGAAAACAATTTCAAGTGGACACAAACTACTTCTCCTTTTTCTTGTCCATTCTGCTTTAGTTAATTTGGATGTTCAGACAAGTCTATGATGAGTTGAAGAGATCACAATGAATCTATAGCTTCAGTTCCACATAGCGTAGGTACTCAGATGCTGAAGCAGATATGCTTTCACACACCCCAAATACAATTGAAACGGATATTTCAGAGTAATTTAGTCTAACAACAAATGGTGCAATGATTTCCTTTGAAAGGTAATCATTGTTGAACAAAGAAAAGAACAATGTTAAAAGACTAATGGCAGGAGGCTCTAACAAGAAACATTCCAACTACAAATTAATCTGACAGTGATACAATATTTTAGAGCAATGGATTGAAGGATGTTTTCATCCCTTGTGGCCGTAGTTGGTTAAGACTCTTAAACTCACATTTCTGCTTCCTGGGCAGAGTGGCCATAGACCCCAAGACTAGGAATCCCTGCCCATTTCCATTTAGGAAGGGGCCATGTGACTAGTTCTCAACAATGGACTGTGGGTGCAGTGATGTAACCAACAATGCAGTTGGACAGAAGGAGAAAGAGTAAGGCAGGGTTCTCAGGAGAGAAGATACCTCCCTGAAAATGTAGCATGTCAAAACCACAATATAGAACGACGTGACAAGAAAGTACAATGTACTTTTAGAAACAAAAGTCATCTCATAGAGCTTTATTTATGTTTCTCTCACACATACACTCACACACACTTCTATTTTTAAATATGGAAACATGGTCCTTAGGCAGATAATTTATTTTGTGGTCAAGTGATTAAGTTTTGTTTTTAAATATTTCATAATCTCATACCAACCCATAACTGAATAATCATTCTATCTACGAAATGTTTTCACACACAGAAATTGCATGTGCAGTTGATGTGTGAGGAGCAATTTTATAATGTAGCATCGTATATTAGCAAACAATCCAAGTTAGATCAAAACGTTCTCTCTTTCATTTCCAGAACCTGAAACTCTTGATCATTCAGGAAAAAAAGAACCAAACTGAGAGACTGTGACATATCATCTCATTTCCAGCAAACTCACTAAATGCAAAGCCTCCTTTTTGTGTAAAATGACATGTACTTTGCATTCAGGGCAAGTGTGCATTTTGTGAAAAGAGATTCAAGCACAAATCACTTTGGACACCTTTTGAACATCTTAAATCAGGTCGGTTATGATTCCTTTTCAACATCTGGCTGAGTGTTCTAATGCCACTGCCAGGCTTGTAAGGAGAAGATAAACACCACAATTTCCTTCCACTGGCAACGCAAAGCCCAGCCCCGAGGAGCAGAGTGCCCAGTACCTGACGCTGCTCATGCTGCCCGTCTCCGATCCAAGCTTGCATCGCTCCAGTTGGCTGGCGACGATCTGGCGTTCTGCCTCCAGTTCTCGGGTCAGCCTTTCAAACTGTAATTCCTGAAATAAAAGCACCAAAAAGATAAATTCTATCAGCTATACGGAAAGTGGAAACCAGACCGAAAAGGCAGGATGGTCAAGAGGAAAATTAGGAATTTTTTTTTTCAAGACCTCCAATTTGAGAAGCAGAGGTTGCTGATGTGGGCTTGAAGAAGGATGAGAATTTTAGACAGACCTGAGTTCATATCACAGTCCTGGAACCTGTCAGTCTCAGGGCCTTGAATGAACTGTTCAGTTTTTCTAAGGATTAGTTTCATTACCTGTAAAATGGGTTTACAACACTTATTAGGTTGAGGTGAAGATTAAATGAGACACTGACTATGAAGAATAAGCCTGTGGTACATCTGGCAAATGTCCAGTACCCAACAGATATTAATACTCCTGTCACAAAAAGTGAAACACATAATGAAGAAACTATTTTTATATGATCTGGAGTATTGAGTATTGAGTATTGAGTTTAGTCCCCATCTAGTTGTCTCAATATACAAATCTCATCTTCATATTACTTACATATTACAGACGAAGGAAAACAATGCTTTTAAAGCTTCATGTTTCATTCTTTACATTTCAGTAGGACAACAAGGACAATGGATTCTAATTACGAAGGTCTAATTACGTGGTGAGGAGAAGGCAATGGCACCCCAATCCAGTACTCTTGCCTGCAAAACCCCATGGATGGAGGAGCCTGGTAGGCTGCAGTCCATGGGGTCGCTAAAAGTTGGACACGACTGAGTGACTTCACTTTCACTTCTCACTTTCATGCATTGGAGAAGGAAATGGCAACCCACTCCAGTGTCCTTGCCTGGAGAATCCCAGGGATGGGGGAGCCTGGTGGGCTGCCGTCTATGGGGTTGCACAGAGTTGGACACGACTGAAGTGACTTAGCAGCAGTAGCAATTACTTGGTGAACTACGAAGTGAATAACCTTTGAAGTACTTGATACATCACCTTATAAAACAGTCAACAGAATCAAGGAGGAATGTTTCTATAAAGCTACCTAAAACCCACTGTGCAAAGATTACTTTTAATGAAAAATGCTTCATTTAGTACATCAAGGATTTTGACTGTTTCAACTACAGGACTCATATCATATTTTAATTTTCATGTTTTATTTTTCCATATACTTCAATTTTTAATAAACATAATTATAGCAAAGTACTTATTTTAGGTAAAAAATTCAGAAAAGGTTTTCACAATATCACAATTAACTTCTTTTAAAAAACAAATTATTTGCACATTTGTGTTTTGGGGATGGGAAAACTTCTAAGAATGCTGAAAAATACTGAAAAACAGGGTGGGGGTCAATTTGGGAGAACTAAAACTCCCAGCATTACAGGGCTTTGTCTTCCCAGAAAAGATGAGTGCATTTTACTTGCTACCATTGGATGCTCTAGAATGAAATTTAAAAAAAGTAGGACCTGATGCGTCCTCTAAATATATTAAAAATACCCTTGCTCTTTTCCACAAGAATGGATTTTTTTGTTGGTTTCATCTTTATTTTATTGTCTTTACTTTGGTTATGCAATGGCAAAGGTTTCTTTTCCAATTTTCCACACAATCCCACTTTTAAATCCCCTACCCAAATAGTGGGGGCTTCCCAGGCAGCTCCCTGGTAAAGAATTCACCTACAGGAGATGTGGGTTCAGTCCCTCAGTCTGGACTATCCCCTGGAGAGGGAAATGGCAAACCACTCTAGTATTCTTGCCTGGAAAATCCCACTGAACAAGGGGCTTGGTAGGCTATATGTAGTCCATGAGGTCACAAAAGAGTTGGACAAGACTTAGGAACTAAACAACTTCTATGGTGACCCTCCCCTTCTCCTTTTCCCCACAGTTACCAAATATTTGAAAATACTTTGTCCCCTTTTGATAGCTGATTTTGTTTTGCTCATGGCTTCCTTTGCTGTGCAAAAGCTTTTAAATTAAATTAGTTCTCATTTGTTTCTTACTGTTTTTATTACTACAGGAGTTGGATTAAAAATGAGCTTGCTGTGATTTATATCAAAGAATAGTCTATGTTTACCTGTAAGAGTTTTAATAATATCCTGTTCTACATTTAGGTCTTTGATCCGTTTTGAGCTTATTTTGGTGTATGGTGTTAGGGAGGGTTCTAATTTCATTCTTTTACACATAGCTGTCCAGTTTTCCCAGCACCATTTACTGAAGAGACTGTTTTTTGTTGATTGTATTTTCTTCACTCCCTGGTCATAGACTAGGCGACCATCAGTGTGTGGGGTTATCTCTGGGCTTTCTATCCTATTTCACGCATCTGTATTTCTTCTTGCTGTACCAGTGCCATACTGTCTTGTTAACCATAGCTTTGCAGTATAGTCTGAAATCAGGACACCCGATTCTTCCAGTTCCTTTCCTTTTTCTTTCTCAAGACCGCTTTGTCTATTCAGTGTCTTCTGTGTTTCCATACAAATTTTACAATATTTTTGTTCTAGGTCAATGAAAAATGTCACTGGTAATTTGATAGATATTGCATTGAATCAGTAGACTGCTTTGGGTAGTACAGTCATTTTTATAATATTGACTCTTCCAATCCAAAAACAGGGTGTATCATCACCTGTATTTGTCATCTTTGATTTCTTTCATCAGCATCTTATAGTTTTCTAAGTCTTTTGCCCCCCTTCAGGAGGTTTATTCTGAGATATTTTATTCTTTTCATTGTGATGGTAAATGGAATTGTTTCCTTAATTTCTGTTTCTAATCTCTTGTTGTTAGTGGATAGAAATGCAAGACATTTCTGTGCATTAATTTTGTACCCTGCAACGTCACCAGATTTATTGATGAACTCTAGTAATTTTCTGGCAGCATTTTCAGGATTTTTTTGTGTATAATATTACATCATCTACAAACAGGGACAGTTTTACTTCTTTCTAATTTGGATTCCTTTTATTTCTTTTTATTCTCTGATTGCCGTGTCTAGGATTTCCAAAACTATAATGAATTACAGTGCAAAGAGTGGACATCCTTGTAATCTTAGAGGAAATGCTTTCAATTTTGCCTCATTGAGAATGATGTTTGCAGTCTATCTATCATATATAGCTTTTATTATGCTGCAGTAGGTGCCCACTCCATGCCCACTTTCTGGAGAGTTTTATAAAAAATGGGTCTCAAGTTTTGACAGAAGTTTTTTTCTGTATCTATTGAGATGATATTATGATTTTGATTCATCAGCTTTTTACATTTATATATATGTATTTAAATTTATATTTATTTATTTTAATTGGAGGCCAAATATGGTTTGCCACATTGACTGTGGCATATATCAAATAATCCTTGCATCCCTGGGATAAATCCTACTGGATCATGATGTTATGATCCTTTTAATGTGTTGTTGGATTCTGTTTGCTAGTATTTTGTTGAGGATTTTTGTATGTGTGTTCATCAGTGATAATGGCCTATAATTTTCTTTTTGCTATATCTTTCTCTGCTTTTGGCATCAGAATAACTCTGGCCTCAGAGAATGAGTTTGGAAGTGCTCCTTCCTCTGTGATTTAGAGGAAGCATTTGAGAAGATATGTGTTAGCGCCTCTCCAAATTTTTAATAGAATTTGCCTCTGATGCCATTTGATCTTGGACTTTGTTGAAAGGTTTTTAATCACAGTTTCATTACTTGTGATTGGTTGGTTCATATTTTTATTTCTTCCTCATTCAGTCTTGGAAAGCTGTACTTTTCTAAGAATTTGCCCATTTCTTCCAGGTTGTCCATTTTATTGGCATGTAGTTGCTTGTAGTAGTTGCTTAAGTGAAGTGAAGTCGCTCAGTCGTGTCTGACTCTTTGTGACCCCATGGACTGTAGCCTACCAGGCTCCTGAGTCCATGGGATTTTCCAGGCAAGAGTCCTGGAGTGGGTTGCCATTTCCTTTTCCAGTAGTAGTTGCTTATGAGCCTCTTATTTCTGTGGTGTCAGTTGTAACTTCTCTTTCATTTATACTTTTATTGTCTGAGTCCTCACTCTTGTTTTTCTTGATGACTCTCTAATACAGCAAGACAATCTGAATCAGGAGTTATAAACCTTCTTGGACTTCTAATAGAATAAACACTAACCTTGGGTGTGCTTGCTGGAGATTGTGACCTCACTACTAATATACTTTTTCACACCATTTTTATGGGTGGAGGGTATTAGGAGACTTGGTTTTCATGCAAGCTGCCTTCCAGACATATAGTCACAATATCCAGTGCTTGTCATCTGTATAGATTTATTTCCATCTGGTATCATATTTCTTTTGTCAGAAAGACTTCTTTTAAAGTTTCTTGTAATGTGGTTCCTTCAGTGATTAATTCTTTCCGATTTACAGTCTAATAAAGTTTTTATTTTGCCCTCATCTTTGAAAGACAGGTTTATTTCACTGTCTACTCTTGCACTTAGTGTTTCTAACAAAACAATGCAAAACTATGGTATTTCCTACCTTCATGTCTTTAAATATAGTGTGTCTTTTTTGTTCTGACTCCGTTTGAGATTTTCTCTTTACCACCAGTGTTGGGTAACTCCTTATAAAGTTTTTTGCAAGTAGCTTTCTTTGGGTTTCCTATACTTGGGGTTCATTTGGTTTCTTGGATCTGTGAATGTATAGTTTCTATCAAATATGGAACTTGTTCAGCCATTAGCTCTTCAAACATTTTTTCTTCTTTTCTTACTCACTATGTGCTCTTTCTTCTTTTCTTACTCACTATGTGCTCTCCTTTGTTGACTAAAATTAAGTGTGAAGTGAAGTGAAGTCGCTCAATCATGTCCAACTCTTTACAACCCCATGGACTGTAGCCTACCAAGTTTCTCCATCCATGGGATTCCCCAGGCAAGAGTACTGGAGTGGGTTAAAATTTCCTTCTCCAGGGGATCTTCCAAACCCAGGGATTGAACCCAGATCTCCCACATGAGAGGCAGACACTTTAACTTCTGAGCCACCATTAGGTCATTTGGAATTGTCCCACAGCCATGGATTCCTTTTTCCACTTAAAAATTTTTTCTTTGTGTTTCACATTGTTCGGTTTTATTGGTGTTTTCAAGTTAACTGATCCCTTCTTCTGTGATGTCTAATCTACCATCAATCCCATGGAGTATATTTTTAATCTTAGACACTAATGAATTAAATATGTCCAGAACTTTAATTTGGGTATTTCTTATATCTTCCATATCTCGATTTATGAATATATGGAATACACACATAAAAAATATTTTATTATCCTGATTTTCTAATTCTAGCATCTGTGTCAGTTTCAACTGATTAAGTTTTCTCCTCACCATGGGCCCCATTTTCACTTCTCTGCACATGGGATCTTTGATGGAACATAATACATTTTGAATTTTACCCTGTTGTGTTTTGGGCATCTTCATATTCCTGCAAATGCCATAAGCTCTGTTCTGGGACACAGTGAAGCTACTTGGAACTAATTTGATACACCTGAGTCTGGTATTTAAGACTTGTTAAGGAAACAGAGCATCATTTAGCCCAGAGTTAATTACTCTACCCTACCTAGGCAGACCTTTCTGTGTACTCAATGGTCTGTGAATTATGGGATTTCCCAGCTTGGCTGGAGGGTGTAAGCACATATTTTTGGTCCCAGTGTGAGCTGCTGCTGCTAAGTTGCTTCAGTCGTGTCCAACTCTCTGCGAACCCATAGACGGCAGACCGTCAGGCTCCCCGACCCTGGAATTCTCCAGGCCAAAAATACTGGAGTGGGTTGCCATTTTCTTCTCCAATGTATGAAAATGAAAAGTGAAAATGAAGTCGCTCAGTTGTGCCCGACTCTTAGCGACCCCTTGGACTGCGGCCCCCCCAGGCTCCTCCGCCCAGTGTGAGCACCAGGTACTATCTCCGACCGTCCTTTCAGATTTGTCCCTCCCCTGCTCTCTGGTGGTTCCCGCACGAACGCGGGCTTCTCAGTTCTCTGCTGCGTAGTTGAAGGCCCTCGACAGGCCTCAAGGATTTTCTTTCTGTGCAGGAATCACCTTTTTCCTATTTTCCCTGCAAATTCCAGCCACCTTTCCTACCTAGACCCTCAGTGCCTTCTCCCCAGCTCGGGGAGTCCTCAGGGCTCTGCCTGGGTTCCCCTGTCTCCACTGCTGCAGGGAAATTCTCTCAAGGCAGTAAGCTGGGGCAACTGTAGGACTCACCACATTTGCTTTTGTTTCTTACGAATATTTTCATCTACATGGCTCAGATGGTAAAAAATCTGCCCGCAATGTGGGAGACCTGGGTTTGATCCTGGGGTCGGGAAGATACCCTGGAGGAGGGGATGGAAACCCACTCCAGTATTCTTGCCTGGAGAATCCCCATGGATGGAGGATGCTGGTGGGCTACAGTCCATGCGGTTGCAAAGGGTCAGACACAACTGAGCAACTAAGCACATAATTAATTTACAATACTGTGTTAGGTTCAGGTTCTTCAGTTCAGTTCAGTCGCTCAGTCATGTCTGACTCTCTGCGACCCCATGAATTGCAGCACGCCAGGCC
>SJYV01011119.1:440348-474778 GCA_006410875.1 Neotragus pygmaeus | reverse complement strand
CTCTTACACTGTTGGTGGGAATGCAAACTAGTACAGCCACTATGGAAAACAGTGTGGAGATTCCTTTAAAAATTGCAAATAGAACTGCCTTATGACCCAGCAATCCCACTGCTGGGCATACACACCAAGGAAACCAGAATTGAAAGAGACACGTATACCCCAATGTTCATTGCTGCACTGTTTATAATAGCCAGGACATAGAAACAACCTAGATGTCCATCAGCAGATGAATGGATAAGAAAGCTGTGGTACATATACACAAAGGAGTATTAGCCGTTAAAAAGAATACATTTGAGTCAGTTCTAATGAGGTGGATGAAACTGGAGCCTATTATACAGAGTGAAGTAAGCCAGAAAGAAAAACATCAATAGAGTATACTAACACATATATATGGAATTTAGAAAGATGGTAACGATAACCCAGTATGCGAGACAGCAAAAGAGACACATATGTATAGAATGGACTTTTGGACTCTGTGGGAGAGGGAGAGTGTGGAATGATTTGAGAGAATAGCATTGAAACATGTATACTATCAGGTAAGAAACGAATCGCCAGTCTATGTTCAATACAGGATACAGGATGCTTAGGGCTGGTGCATGGGGATGATCCAGAGTGATGATAGGGAGTGGGAGGTGGGAACGGGGTTCAGGATTGGGAACTCATGTACCAGGAATTCATGTACACCCGTGGTTGATTCATGTCAATGCATGGCAAAACAAATATTGTAAAGCAAAATAAAGTAAAAATAAAATTTTTTTAATAAATAAATAAAAATAAAATAGAAAAAAAAATTTGTTAGCTTATGAACCATACAAAAACAAGTACAAAATGGATTAGGCTCTCAGAATGTAGCTTACCAACCCTTAGTTTTAAAAAATCATTACAACGTAGTGATTGAAAGCTAGATCAAGAGATGGATAGTATGGAATTTACTCTCAACTCAACAATTGTATTAACTTTGTAATCTTGAATAGAGTTTAGATATATTGCTCAAGATCATCTCCCTGAAGGTGATCGGGAGTCATTTAAAGAGTTGAAACAGGACTGCAGAGTAATCTGATTTTCATTTTAGAAAAGTGTTTTTCTTAAAGGGTTGGACTTGGATAAATGGAGGGGTGTTAGGAAGAATTATCGAACAAATGGCATTCATTTAGTTTGCTTTTTCTCATTGTTAGATGTGAAATCAGAATACATCATACTATATTACATGTCTTTACTAAAATACTGTCTTTTTTCTTGTGTCATTTATAAATATACTAAATTTCTCATTATAAAATAATTAAAGGTCCACTGTATATTTTGATCTTGTGAGTATCACAGTTGATAGGAACAGATTCAGAACTTGGGGACCTCAGGTGGGAATGCCTTTGTAAAGCATTTTTACTAGGAACATGGACCACCTGTTTCTTTTGGTGATACAGTATCCCATTCCATAAAGTGGTTCCAAAAAAATATTGAAAATTGTTTTTTTTACAAGTTAGCTTTATCTATTGCAGCAATGATTAATAGCCCATGATCACCCTGGCTTACAAAAAGAAGAAAACATGTGAAAACAATTTTCTGGGTGAGATGAATCCAAATTTTGCAAATAAGATGAAAGTCAACAAAAGTATGTGTCATCGAGTTTAGAGCTTTTCCTGTTGTGCTGTGTAAAAGAAAGAACGTGAGTATTGCAAACTGTATGTCTTGGGTTAGAAACCAGTTTCCAGTATCTGCCTATTTTGTGGCCTCCACCAAATCACTTAACATTGCTGAGCCTTCATTTCACTTCAGAGGATGACAACACATGCCTTGATATATTTGGGAAAATATTCATCACTTTGCATGTATGAGGTCTAGAACATTGTTAGCTACATAGTATTAAATCATGGGGTTTTGATAATTATATTTGGAATGATATACCTGTGTGTGTTAGGGTGCATGCCAAAAAATTCTCATCTCTCCAAATTAGCTCTTGTTTGGACCACAGTGACCTTCATGTCCCTGAAACAGACTTTATCAAAAAAATTTTACCTTCTTAACACTATCCATTACTCAAAAAGAAAGTATTTCCTTTGGTTTCTTGAATATCAAGTAGCCAATATTTTTCTAATAGCTGTAAATGGAATCTTTAAATTGTGTGTAAATGTAACCTTCAGAAATTTTGTAAAAATTTTAAAAAATGTTATTATATCTGTAAGTCTCTCACATCTCCTACTTAGAACACAAATTACATGTCTTTCAAACTATGTGACATTTTCCCACAGTCTCAGATATCCTACTTAGTTTATTTTTAAACATATTTTTGTCTTTGCATGTTCATTCCCTGATATTTCTTTCACTGTGCTCAGTCTACTGTAAAGTCTATCAGATTACTTCATTCTGATTTTTTTTAAATCATTTTTGTTGGAGGATAGTTGTTTTACAATGCTGTGTTACTTTCTGCTATACAGCAAAGTGAATCAGCTCTAAGTACATCTATCTCCCCTCTTTTTTGGAGTCCTTTCAACTCTGATACTTTTTAGTTCTAGATTTTCCATTTCTTCTCTTTTGTAGTTTTCTGTTTCTGAAATCACTCTTCTCATCATATGTTTAAATTTCCTTTGATATTTCCACTTTTTAAATATATATTTATCTTATTCATTTAAAAATTCTTTATCAGGCTACCACTTTGCACTAAGTGATGGTCTCAGATGATTTCGAAGGACTTCTACCCATTTCATTTTCTCACCTCTGAGCTTTTGCTATGCTGCTTCCCACAGAAAATAGTTCATGAAAAAGAAAATGCTGACATAAGTTGACTTACTCTGTGATTAGAGCACCTAGGAACCCTCATAAGAACCAGGCTTCCTATGATCTTTACATTTGATTTGAAGTTAGGCTTTTTCTTTCATATTTTCCTTTATGACTGTTCCTTCTAGCTCTGGATCCAGGGATAAAAGCATGCAAGGTCTTTTTTGAGTCCTAGAAATGTCTTATTCCTTTCAGGAATTTAGCTTGTGTTTTTTTGTGTGTTCTGATTTATGATTAGGTATCTTTCTGTTATTACAAGATTAGCATACAATATTTTGTAACATCTTACAGCCTAATTAGAAGAAGAAAGGTGAGGCATTATTTTCTCTTTTTTTAACTTTTTATTTTGTATTGGGGTATAACTGATTAACAAGCAATGTTGTGATAGTTTCAGGTGTACAGCAAATACTTACACATGGATCTATTCTCCTGCAAGCTCCCCTCCCATCCAGGCTGCCACACAACATTGAGCAGAGTTCCATGTGCTTAATGGGTGAGACACGATTGTGAGACATGATTATATATATATATATATGTCTTCTTCCATTATTTTCCTGAGTCTTTTGCCAGATTTTTGTCTCAAAATCTTTAGAACAGCATTCAAGACCAAGTGCTGGCCTTATGTTCACTATCTAGTTTCATCGCTTCTTTATCTTTTCCTCTCTGCTTCTTCCTTCTGCGCTAATGATCTTCCTGCGCTTCCACTGGACATTAGCACACTCCACCTTTGCACTTTTTGCTTCTTCTTTCAGGCATGCTTTTCCTTAATACCAGGATGGATTACTTCCTTATCTCCTTCAAATTTTAAAACACAAATACAAACATGAAACAACAGTAAAATAATAATAATAATAAAGGCACGGAAAAAAAAAAAGCAAGAACCTTCTCATAGTAACTTTTCCTGGCCACACTATTTAAAATTGTACCTTTTTGAGATGTATTTACTCTCCTTCCTCTTGTTTCCATTTTCTCTATGGCATTTATTACCTTCATATGCAAGATGGTAGGATGTGTTTGTGTATGCATATGTATAATTTATTAGTGTGTTATCTTCTCCTCAGTTGAACACAAGTTTCATACATGCAGAATTTTGTCTATTTTGTCCACTGTTTCATCACTGCAACACGTCATACAATGCTTGCACATATTGTTTGATAATTGTTATAAAATGAATGACTAAGTAACACAAAGTTTAAAACATGATAGCCCCTCCAACATCTATACCTTATTCATTATTATATGTTTAGTAATTTGTGACTTCAAGGAAGGCTTGTGTTTTAGATTAGGTATCATGAACAAAGAAATATCCTTGTCAACTTGACAAATTAAGCCCTTTTACTAATATCGTTCTTATTGAATCCATTCTACCTGATTTATATATATAGCCAGGTACTTCCTGGAGATTAATGAGGTAAAGTATGAAGTATTTTATTTACCCTTAAGAAATTTCATGGTGTGTATGTCTATGTAACTTCACGTATATAACAAATAATGTTACAAAGTCATTGAACTTAATATGGTCAAACCAAGACATATAATTACATATGAGGAGAACTTAAACATATTTTTCCAAAATTTTAAAGATTAGAAAAAATTTTAAACCAGAAAATAATCCTTGGTAATGTTTCCCAAACATCACAACATTAAACTTATAGGGAATCATGAACTACTTGGATTCACTAGAATCAACTCCTGACTACACGTTTTGATTCCTTTCATTTGATTGTCCCTGCCTCAGTTGCCTGGCCACCTAGCCTCCTGTTTTGGAGCTCAAATTGCTGCAGGGTGGAGCTCAAAGAGACAGGCCTTGACATCAGTGAGTGCTGGTTTATGACCCAAGTTACATGTTTCTATCTGTGGAACTTTCTCAAGCCTATTTCCTTATCTGAAAGTGATTATTAACACCTTCTAACTAGTATGAGGATTAGAAACAGCAGGTGTAAAGCACTATATACATAATGGAGACTCAACTGATGGTGCTGAATGTAGTGCTGAATGCTTCCTAAGACTCTGTGTATTCAGATTTAGTCTCAGAGCAGTCCAAAAGTCTGAATATGAAGACTCTGGTTGAAAGATTTCTCTAACTTTTGAAGACATTCTCAGCCTTGGGGCTCATGTATATTTTTCCGCAATGCCAAACATGTTTCATTTCTTTACCTCCCTCAAATCTTAAAACACAAAACAAACAAAGAAAAACATCAACAACAAAAAATATTAAAGAAAGTGAAGGGGAAAAGGCAAGAACCTTCTCACAGTGACTATAGAGACTTTACTGGACTGAGGATACAAGATACTTAACATATATTTGTTATAACAATGAAATCAGAACTAACAATTTGGACACAATTTTAAATGCAATGATTTCAAGTAAACTAATCTATTCATCATGATCGTTGCACTATTTATGTATTACATATCAGAAAGTATAATATATAATGGCTTTAATTGCTAAGTCTTACT
The DNA here is from genome assembly GCA_006410875.1 of Neotragus pygmaeus. NCBI lineage: Eukaryota > Metazoa > Chordata > Mammalia > Artiodactyla > Bovidae > Neotragus > Neotragus pygmaeus. The sequence continues at coordinate 469,546 of SJYV01011119.1, read as the reverse complement.
CGACTTTAATTCATGGGGCACTGTTTCCAGGAAGTTTAACGTTTGGCCATATAAGCTAAAGGAATACTGGCCATCACATTGCTTTCTTGAGACTGACAGTGTTTATTAACATATTAAGTTCTGAGAAATCTGTAGTAAAAATAAATCATTTAACTTTAACATTAAAGGAACAAACATACTCACATATGGAGACTATATTTTCCTTTGAGAGTTTATCACAGCACTTGATAAAGAATCCCTTGGGATACCTTGGGAAGTGTGATAAAGTCAGTCTCAAACTAGGACCCAGGGGTGGTGACAACAAATTTACTTCTACAGTAATATTTAGCATACTAATTAGTTTTGTAGCACTCAGTCATTGCTCAGTTGTGTCCAACTCTTTGCGACCCCATGGACTGTAGCCTACCAGGCTCCTCTGTCCATGGGATTTTCCAGGTAAGAGTACTGGAATGGATTGCCATTTCCTTCTCAGGGGATCTTCCCGACCCAGGGATCGAATCCGGGTCTCCTACATTGTAGACAGACATTTAACCATCCAAGCCACCAGGGGAGTCAATAGCACCTGGTCAAGCCTTTATTAACTTCGGATCTTCCTTGGCACAATTTCTGACAAAGTCCTGGTGCAGATGTCAATTTGAAGTTTTTTGACATGAGTCAAAACAAGGGACTTTAACTTGTAAGCTTATGGTATTATGATAAAATATTTTCCATGAAGTAAACTCTGCTCCAATTATTTCTTAGCAATAAGAAGTCTTAATTCAAATTAAAGATTTTATTTGTCATATTGTAAGACTCTCAGTTGAAATTTTACAAAGAAAAGATGGACAGAAAGTCAGTTTGTTTCGTAACTGGGAACAAACTGAGTGTTTAAGGGCACAGTCCAAGTTAAGTCAATATTCCTTTTTACCCTTGGCAGCTTCTTCTGCAAGTTAGGCAGACAGGGCTTGTCCTAAGTGGAACTTCATGTGTCTTACACTTTCATATATTGAATGGGAAACATCAAAGTACATCAAAAGGGCTGAGATCTGGCTGATGCAAAGGGAAGAAGACACACATAAGTAGAGAGTAAAAATCAATGATGAGAGGAAAGAAGATTTTGCAAAGTCGATGAGTACACTGACATATGATGACGTGAAAACAGAAAAAAAGGAATTGGAATGTGAAAAACCATGCAGCTATGGCTTTAGAACACTAATTTTGTCCTTAAATCTCTTAATATCTCATCAGGTTCTTTATCTGTAAAATGGTTTCTAACATTTTTCTGATTTACTGCCATAGCTTATTAAAGAACTTCTTATCTGCACAAATATCCTTGTGTCTTCCAAAGGCTTTTAGGCAACTTAACAAAAATGTGGATAATTAAGATTTAAAAAAAAAACCCTAAAAAGTCAAGATAAAGCATTAAGATGAGACCACCTTTAAGGTAAGTTCATAGACTTGCTCAGTTTTCAGAAATTAGCTATTGGTTTGTTTCAAAATTTCTTAGAAGCTAATGCCAAAAAAAAAGAAAAACTAAAGACTACAAGTTTCATACTATGAAAAAGCATCACTCTGGTGCTTAGAAGCAGAAAGGCTTTTTTTTTTTTTTTTTTTTATGTCAGTGTGTTGAATAGACCTGATGTGAGCTCCCTGTAAGAGACTGCACACTTTGTCCTGGTGACAGCACAAATTGGATACATGTTCTCACATCATACTTGTGTGCAATAGGTCTCCAACATCTGTTCTTTCACAACCATCATGAACACATGAGGCAATTTTGATGACATCCCCACAATCAATATACTAGAGACAAAGCTTTAGAAAATAATGTTTCTCGTAACACTGATCAAAGAACCAGTATTTAGTCTGCAATTTTTCAGGGTGTCATGTCACTGACTTGGGCTCTCTAACTCTAAAAATATTAACTTGTATTCATTATTCAAATAAATTTAAACATAGCCTCTACTAGCAAAAAAAGAATTTCAACTTAGGAGGAAATTAAAGTATTTGATTTGAAATACCATTATCTACCTTTGAGAGAATATACTTAAGTGATTTTTGTAGCTTATTATACTCTATATTTGGGCTTCCCAAGTGGCGTTAGTGGTAAAGAACTGGCAATGCAGGAGACATAAGATACTCAGGTTCTATCCCCTGGAGGAGGGCATGGGAACCCACTCTGGTATTCTTGCCTGTAGAATCCCATGGACAGAGGAGACTAGTGGGCTACAGTCCACGGGATCTCAAAGAGTCTGACATGACTGACGCCACTGAGCAGGCAGGCATGCTGTATATTACCCATGCCAGATGGTAAATGTGCTTTTTCCACTCCCTCTTTTGATATGGGTGTTGTATTAGAAAGGGCATTTCACTCTGATCTTCACTGTTCTCATCTCACAAAGCTCATCTGTATCAAAAAGTCAATGGTACTTGACTAGTATATGCAGCAGTGATTCATATTGAATTGATTTTATTCATTTAAGAAATGTTTCTGCATGGCTAGTATTCCAGGCACCAACCTAGGTTTCAAATCAGAAATGGGAAAAATACAGTTATTATCTAGTTATAATGTACATGAAATATATAAATAAAATAATCTTTATTACTTGCTATTGCTCAGAGATAATACTTATATTTTAATTAACAAATATTATATGTGAGGTGATTACTCCTCATAATTTTGATTTGTATTTTCCTGATGATTACTGATGCACAGCATCTTTTCTTGTGCCTATTGGTCATGTGCCTATTGGCATATGTTAATAGTAGCTATTTCAAATTCTTTATCTGATAAGCCCAACATCTATGTCGTTTCAGAGTTGACATCAATCAATTTTTTCACCTTTAAGATGTCAAGATTTCCAACTCCATCAATCAAGGTGTTTTTATGCTTCATAGACTGATGTATACTGATGTGTCAAGTTTATGATGTTTGCTAATGCAGTGTCTCCTATATCTTACAAACTCTTACGTGCTCAGTCATGTTTGAAAGATTCAATGGCAAAGTCTGCACCTATAGTTCGTGTGAAATGTAGGAATCTGTTTCAGGGATGCTTCAGAGATTTTATTTTCTGCTCAAATACATATTAATGGTGAATATTTGTTCATAAAATATCTATATAGTGCTGTGCTCAGTAATGTGACATATATAAAAAATTACAGAATAAAATTCAAATCCAAACTTGATAAAACAGATATAAATTCCTATAATATTAATTCAGTTCAGTTCAGTCGCTCAGTCATATCCGACTCTTTGTGACCTCATGAATTGCAGCATGCCAGGCCAATTCAGAGGGATTATAAATTTATTAATTTATATAGAGCATTGTATATGATACAAAAAGAGACTTTCTTGGAGCACACTATGATTACAAGATGATTTCCTATACGGACCAAAGGTTTTTTAAAAAGTTTTCCTTTCCTCTAGGCAGATGCAGCCTTATCCAGGGCATACAGCTTGGGTAGCTTTGGACAGGTCCCAAAACACAGGAGAGCTGGACAATCCTGAGTCAGTGTCAGTGGAAAAAGTATCAAGTAGTAAAATATTAATTAGAAAATTAGTAAAGTAATGTAGTCCTTCCTGCTGCTGCTGCTGCTGCTGCTGCTGCTGAGTTGCTTCAGTTGTGTCTGACTCTGTGTGGCCCCGTAGACGGCAGCCCACCAGGCTCTGGGATTCTTCAGGCAAGAACACTGGAGTGGGTTGCCATTTCCTTCTCCAATGCATGAAAATGAAAAGTGAAAGTGAAGTCACTCAGTTGCCTCTGACTCTTAGCAACCCCGTGGACTGTAGCCTACCAGGCTCCTCCGTCCGTGGGAGATGGCAAGAGTACTGAAGTGGATTGCCATTGCCTTCTTCGAATGTTGTCCTTAAGGTATTTTAAAAAGTAAAAGCTCTCTTTAGGCTCTTTTTTACTCAACAGGGCTTCATGAAAGATGGACAAAGGGTATTTGCATTTTGAAGTGTAGGCAGGTTTTGTGTAGGGGTAAAAGTCATAGAGATACTTTCAGTTGGGCAGCTGAAACAGAGCAAATGAAAGTATGAATTTGGGAGCAGGAAACTTGTAGGAACATCTGGTAAAAGCATTTGGTTGGAACTGCTGTTTTGAGAATTAGAATTAGGATGTAAGTGTGGAAATGCAGCTTGGTGCCAACTGACAGAAGACTTTGATTACTAGAATAAAGAATTTAAAATTTATCCTTTAGGCAACATCAAATCATTGCAGCATTCTGAGAAAATGATTGATGTAATTAAAAGGGAATCTTTTTGGAAAATGTCAGTACAATGCAAAGGATTTGTTTTTCCACTTAAAATGAAAATCGGTTCTAGGAAGTTGTTATAGAGAAATTTCACATGAGGTAAATGAAATCAAGTCTAATTCAAGTGCATAGAGGTAATGATTTCTAATTCTTTGGTGTACTTGAATCTTGATTCATTCCATGAAAGTCAGTATATTTATTCAAACTGTGTCTAATAATTTTAAAATATTCTATTATTTAACAAGACAATATGGATTTATAAGTTTAAATTTCAACACACAACTTCTTTTTCAACTCTGGATTCATGTCGATGTATGGCAAACCCAATAGAGTATTGTAAAGTTAAATTTAAAAATAAATAAATTAATTAATTAAAAATAAATAAATAAATTAATTAATTAATTAAAAAAAGAAATTATAAATACATGCATACACACATACAAACACACATACACATATTCAATATCAATAGAAACAATACAAATACAACTTGTCTTTTAAGCACAAGGTAGAATAAGCATACAAATAAGGAAGGAAGCTAAAGCCATGGGCACAAGCAAACCTCTGTCAGAAATGATGAAAGGAAAAGGTCAAACTTCAAAAAAAAACATGGGATTTGAAAAACTGACAATACTTATGGGTAAAACTGGGAGTTATAAATTAAGAGGAGAAATTATGAACAGCTTCAAGTCAACAAATAAGACAAAGGATGAAAATGGAAGACTTATAAGTATATAATATAATAACAATAATAAAAATATTAAATATGTCTCAACCATCACAAAATTTATCTGCAAGTAAATATCACTGCAAAATATTATTAGTTCAAGAATGTTTTATAAGCAAATATCAGTAAACCTTCAAAGAGATAACAACTCCTGAACTGTACATTTTTCAGAGAAACAAATTGTAAATATTTGTGTAATAAATGAAGGAAAATAGCTAAAAAAAAAAAACTCTCTTCTTGTAATTTGATCTCTGGTTCCTCTGCCTTTTCAAAATCCAGCCTGTATATATGGAAGTTCTCAGTTCATATACTGGTTCAAAATTAGGAAAGGAGTACATCAAGGCTGTATATTGTCACCTTGCTTATTTAACTCATGTGCAGAGTACATCATGTGAAATGCCAGGTTGGTTGACTCACAAGCTGGGATCAAAATTGCTGCGAGAAATACCAATAAGCTCAAATACACTGATGATACTACTCTAATTGGTTGGATGGCATCACCAACTCAATGGACATGAGTTTGAGCAAGCTTTGAGAGTTGTGATGGATAGAGAATTCTGGCATGCTATAGTCCATGGAGTCACAAAGAGTCAGGCAAGACTCTGTGACTGAAATGAACTGAACTGAATGGCAGAAAGCAAATAGGAACTAAAGAACCTCTTGATGAAGGTGAAAGAACGAAGTGAGAAAGCTGGCTTAAAACTCGCCATTCAAAATACTAAGATTATGTCATCTGGTCCTATCACTTCACAGAAAATAGCAGGGGAAACAATGGAAACAGTGACAGACTTTATTTTCTTGGGCTCCAAAATCACTGTATTGCCCCATTGCCTTATGACTTGAACTGCTNATTGTTGTTTAATAGTTTATAGTCTCCTCTCTCTCATTCAGATGAGAGCAGTAGGATCCATCTCTGATTTTTATTTTAGGGTTTTCAAGTTCTACCACTTGCCTTAATCCAAAAAGTATACAGTAGATAGTAGGTGAATAAATGGATAAATAAACGAATTTTAAAATAAACTGAAGATATAGCATCTCAGACATTTACTCCAGGCTCTGATCTAACCAAGATTTATGGTAGGTAAAAACTGTATTCCATTAAAAGTTATTTGATTTCATCATGCATGATCCACAGAAGTAACTGAAAGCATAATGCATTTTAGAATTTTCAAAATGAATTACTTTTTTTTATTATTTAGAATGTATACAGTATTCTAACATTTCATATGTATTCCAAATTCTTCTTTATAGTTCCAAGGTAGACATATATTTTTAATTCCCAGATGGAATCAGAGCTATTGGTAAATAGTCACTACACACTATATCTGTTAGCTGCACTTTCCTAATTAGTTTAGTTACTTTCTAAACAAATGTATTGAGTAACTTACAGTTTCATAATACTCTGTGTGCCGTGTGCCATTTGCTGCTTCAGACACTGGTTGTTCTCTAGGCCTTTACTGATTTTCCATTTAAAATCTAGTAAAGTTGTAAAAGTATGAAAAACAATCATTTTGTGAGCTTGTCTTGTTATATTATTATAGAAACTAGGTAGNTGTGCCATTTGCTGCTTCAGACACTGGTTGTTCTCTAGGCCTTTACTGATTTTCCATTTAAAATCTAGTAAAGTTGTAAAAGTATGAAAAACAATCATTTTGTGAGCTTGTCTTGTTATATTATTATAGAAACTAGGTAGACTGTGAGTTTCTTGTTGGTCAGTTAAGGACAAACACCTTTTTCCTGCTCCCAGTGATTGGTGTTATTTTTCAATAGTCTCATTTGGTAGTCAAGGCAACATGAGAAATTGGAAACAGTAATGAGTAATGTCAAACACCATTGTTTTTAGAGAACTCCCATCCTCAATGCACAGACAAATACTTGTCCCGGCAAAGTTAGACTGTAAAAGAACTGAATGATAATTTGCTCACTAAATCCCTTAAGTTTGGGCAAAAATCCATACTCTAGCTTGTTTATAGCAGTGTGAATATTTAATACACATCAAGACACAATGAAATACATAAAAAAATGAAGTATAATTTTTCACTTGAGGGAAGAAATTGATTCCTTTATCCTGTGGATTTGTAGTTGTTGTTTTTCTTTAGTTGTCATCTAAGGGTTAGATTGTAGTCATCTATGTTTCTTTGATGAGGACTAGAAATTTCATTAGACAAGGTCCCAGGTAAGCTATCAAGTATGTTATTAGATGTGTTTTGACTAAGAAAGCAAGAAGGCAGATTCAGAATGAGCATGAGGTGAAGTGAAGTTGAAGTCGTTCAGTCATGTCCGGCTCTTTGCGACCCCGTGGACTGTAACCTACTAGTTTTCTCTGTCCATAGGATTCTCTAGGCAAGAATACTGGAGTGGATTGCCATTTCCTTCTCCAGGAGATCTTCTCGACCCAGAGATCGAACCCGGGTCTCCCGCATTGGAGGCAGACGCTTTAACCTCTGAGCCACCAGGTAAGCATTCAAATAATCTTATAACAAGAAAGCCTAGTTATGAGTGATCTTTTTTGTTGGTTTAAGAATGCCTGAGAGGAGCTGGTGGTAAAGATCATTTATCAATGGAGTAAGTCTGAGTTCTAGGCCTCATGGCAACTATATAGTTGTTCCTTAAACATATAAATATACTTATGAGAACCTCCATCTTTGGTCTCCTTCAGTGTAGATGATGCTTGAGTGGTTCTCTATTTTCTATCACTGAAAGCCAGGATTAAATTTTCCCCAAGGACAAAGGNATGGCATCACCGACTCAATAGACATGGGTTTGGATGGCTCTGGAAGTTGGTGATGGACAGGGAGGCCTGGCATGCTGCATGCAGTTCATGTGGTCACAAAGAGTCAGAGATGACTGAGCGACTGAACTGAACTGAACTAAATAACCTATATAATCTATAATCTAAATATGGAAAGAACTGGTTTCAGCCAAACTTTTTCTTTTCTCATTGAATTGGTAGCCCATGGGCAAAAGGCCAATTGATTTATAATAATATGCGTTAAATAATTTCAGCTAACTTGACCAAGAAATGCCAACACCAGTTTTGGGAGCATTGAAATGTTCCTTGAATAAACTTTTAGAAGTCATCTAAGATTAAATTTTGGTAATACAAATAAATAATTGCTATTGACTTTGTTTGATATGACCTAAATATTAACAAGACAATTTCTACCATGTATCAAAATTCCTAAGTCCTAATCATTACTTAGTCTGTATGATAGATGTAAGAAAATCTGAATTATACTGTTAATACTGGGAAGTTACATGAGTAACAAAATTTTAAAAAGAGTCAACAATTAAAATGTCTTTTTCTTCTTGGTCATGGCCTCATTTCACTTATAACACACAAGGCACTGAGGTAAGCATTGTACCGTTCAATCCACACAAACCACATCTCACTTAATTCTTAGAAATATATGATGAGGCAAATAGGTTTCCAGTTCTGTGAAGATGGAGTAGCACCATTCCTCACAGGTCTTCTCACTTACAACTAAACAACCTGAACATAAAATAAACATGAGAAGTCTCTGAAGCATGGGAAGGGGAAGGGGGCTTCTTACAGACCTGAGGACTTGAGGAGTGACTTGGCTATGAGTTTCCTGGTTTCCTTTACCATCCTTACCATTCTCAACCCTCCAGTCGTGACCCAACAACAGGCATAAGCCAAAAGAGCTCTAGGAAAACCTGCTACTCCCAGGCAGATAACCAAGAAAGGGGTAGCTGAACACCAGAAAACCTTTCCAGATAATATGTTCTCTACTTCAGCTGAATGCCAACAGAACAAACAGAAAGCTGCCTCCCTCCTCACTGTGGTTTCTTTGAGACTGAGCAGGAAGTTGATAGTTGATTTTCCACCTCATCCTAACCCCTTCCTCCCCTCACCCCACCCTCCCAAGCAAGCAGAGTGTTCCTCCCATTACCTCCCCCACCAGGTGATAAATAGGGACTTTATCTTCCCTCTCTGGTTGCATCACATCATCAGAGAGCTGAGCTTGCACCCCACACAGCAGTCAGGAGGCTTCACCAAATAGTGTAATACAAAGCTCTCTCTACTAGGCTTTACCAGAACAAGGTGAGGTACAAATAAGTTAGTAAATATTTCATTTTATCCTCCTCTGTGACCAGAATGACCCAGCAGAGAGCTCTAGTTCTACCACGTGCATACCTGGTAAGTCACTTCAGTCATGTCCAACTCTGTACCACCCTATGGACTGGAGCCTGCCAGGATCCTCTGTCCTTGGGATTCCCCAGGCAAGGATCCTGGAGTGGGTTGCCATGACATCCTCCAAGGGCTCTTTCTGACCCGGGGATCAAATCTGCCTACCTTACATCTCCTGCATTGTCAGGCAAGTTCTTTACCACTAGCACCATCTGGGAAGACCATAGTTCCACTACACCTATCATGAACTAGAGAAAATAAGATGTGGAAGGCAGAGCTAGTTGGTATTCCACATCTACCTACCTAGTAAGAGTTGTAGGGGCGGAATGTTGAGCTTCCACCCCCACCCATCCTACAGCAACAAAGCAGAATGGCACATCCTTCCCTACCCCACTCCCTGATGTCAGCAGGCCTCAGGAGGAAGCTGCTGATCTTCCTCCACTTAGAGGTAAAGAATGATCAAATTTCATGTCCTGCTTTCTCAAGGATGGTAGCAATGGGTTATTTCCAGCCCACTCCCCTCCTAAGAGGCAGTAAGAACAATTTCCCGACATTGCCAGGATACTGTCGGTACAAGTCTGAATGTACAAATCAAGTTAGCCTTTTCATTTACACCTACCTAGTGGGACTGCCTACTAAAAAAACTAGAATAAATGGAGGATCCAGTATTTTATAATATAATATCCAAAATGTCCATGATATATGAAAAATCCCTTCTTATACCAAAGGGCAAGAGAAAAACAACATGAAGAACATAACTTCTGCCAACATTGAGATTTATCAGATGTTGGAATTCTGTGATAAGGGTTTTAAAGACTCGATCATGACTGTGCTTCACAAGGCCATTACAAAGAAAACAAAATTACAAAATATCAGCAAAAAAATAATAGATATGAGAGAGAAAATAGAAATTATAGAACTGAAAAATTTAATAACTAAGATAAACAAAAACAAGCACAAATCTTATTGGATATGCTCCAAGGTAAAGTGGAGACAATAAGAAGCCCTCAATAAGCTGAAAACATTAATAGAATTTACAAAATCTGAACAAAGGTGAGAAAATAGATTGGAAAATAAGTGTACAAGAACCTTCAGGACATCTTTTATTTTTTTAAAGCTAGTATTCATACCACTGGAGGCCTAGGGCTATGTGACTTTTTTCCTAGTAGACCTACCCTTATAGAATAACTAGAGGATATGGTTGAAACAAAACAGAAAAGTGTTAGGGAAAATACTGAAACCACCCACCCTGGCCAGACAAGATTATAGCCTGAACATAGCTCACTTGCAAGAGCTATCTTACAACACAAGGGTTGTAGAGAACTAACAGCTGCCATCAGCTGGAGTAATTTGAGGACGGTCAAAGAAGTGAAGAGATGCCAGTCTATATGTTCTACCAACCTCTCAGAATACTTCGCATTGGAATCCAAATAAACTGAGTGATATAAGTGCATCAGGAAGGACCATGAGTCACAGTAATTTGACAAAGAGCACCGGGAACTCACCCTATTACCATAAAATCCAAGACTGCAAATCAAGAGTCAGAGCAGTTCTCCTAGATTCCCAAATGTTGCTGTTCTCTGCCTGGGCACCTTTACCAAAAATTCTGTTGCTTGTCAGCCCATGTGTCTCCTTGTATAAGTAATTTTCAAGTGTTAGACAGGAGCCCACTCTTGGGCCCTGGAAGGGGTCCTCTTTCCTGCAACAAAATGACAGAATGAGGCTTGGAATTTCAGAAAGGAAAAGAATATAGAAATGAGTAAAAATAAGGGTAAATAAAACAGACACTCTTACTTCTTATTTCTTAGCACAAACCTATCTGATCTGAAGGTCAATATATATAAAATAAGTACTTAAGACAACTGCATTCTAAAAGTATGAAAAGTAAAGATACTTAAATGAAAATAAAGTTTCTGTAATTGAAGTTCCCAAATGTCAGTACTAGTAGACTATATAAAAGTATGACTGGAAAACGTCAGTTTTCATTGCAATCCCAAAGAAAGGCAATGCCAAAGAATGCCTAAAATACATTATAATTGGTCTCATTTCATATGCTAACAAAGTAATGCTCAAAATCCTTCAAGTTAGGCTTTAAAATATGTGAACCGAGAACTTCTGGATGTATAAGCTGGATTTAGAAAAGGCAGAAGAACCAGAGATAAAATTGCCAATACCCATTGGATCATAGGAAAAAAAAAAAAAAGCAAGGAAATTCCAGGTAAATATCTACTTCTGTTTCATTTACTATTCTAAAGCCTTTGACTGTGTGGATCACAACAAACTGTGAAAAGTTCTTAAAGAGATGGGCATACCAGACCACCTGACCTGCCTCCTGAAAAATCTGTATGCAGGGAAAGATATAACAGTTATAACTGGACATGAAAATATAGACTGGTTCTAAACTGGGAAAGGAGTTCATCAAGGCTGCATACTGTCACCCTGTTTATTTAACTTATATGCAGAGCACATCATGCAAAACGCCAGGCTGGATGACTCCCAAGTTGGAATCAAGTTTTCCAGGGGAAATATCAATAACCTCACATATGCAGATGACACCAACTTTATGGCAGAAAACAAATATGAACTAAAGAGCCTCTTGATGAAAGTGAAAGAGGAGAGTGAAAAAGCTGGCTTAAAACTCAGTATTCAAAAAACAAAGATCATGGCATTCAATCCCATCACTTCCTGGCAAATAGATGGGAAAAAAAAATGGAAACAGTGACAGACTTTGTTTTCTTGTACTCCAAAATCACTGTAGACGATAACTGCAGCCATGAAATTAAAAGACACTTGTTCCTTAGAAGAAAAGCTATGACAAAACTAGACAGAATATTAAGCAAGTACATCAATTCACTGACAAAGGTTCATCTAGTCAAAGGTATGGTTTTTCCATTAGTCATATACTTTATGAGAGTTGGACCATAAAGAAGGCTGAGTGCCGAAGAATTGATGCTTTTGAACTATGGTCCTTGAGAAGACTCCTGAGAATCCCTTGGACAACAACGAGATCAAACCAATCAATCCTAAAAGAAATCAGTGCTGAATATTTATTGAAAGGGCTGATGTTGAAGCTGAAGCTCCAACAATTTTTGGCTACCTGATGCGAAGAACTGACTCATTGGAAAAGACTCTGATGCTGGGAAAGTTTGAAGGCAGGAAGAGAAGCTGGCAAAAAAGGACTAGATGTTTGGATGGCATCATCTTCTCAATGGTCATGAGCTCGACAAATTCTGGGAGATAGTGAAGGTCAAGGAAGCCTGGCATGTGGTAGTCCATGGGGTTGCAAAGAGTTTGTCATGACTAAGTAGCTGAACAACAATAAGTAGACTGTAATCTGTCACACACACACAGAGATACAGACATGTGATAAACATATACAAATATATTGTAATACATATAGTAACTAGTAAGAAAGCTAGACTTCAATTCAGACTTAAATTGAAGAAAGTAGGGAAAAACACTAGACCATTCAAGTATGACCTAAATCAAATCCCTTATGACTATACAGTGGAAGTGAGACATAGATTTAAGGGACTAGATCTGATAGAGTGCCTGATGAACTATGGACAGAGGTTCATGACACTGTACAGAAGACAGGGATCAAGACCATCCGCATGGAAAAGAAATGCAAAAAAAAGGAAAATAGCTGTCTGAGGAGGCCTTACAAATAGCTGTGAAAAGAAGAGAAATGAAAAACAAAGGAGAAAAAGAAAGATATAAGCATCTGAATGCAGAGTTGCAAAGAATAGCAAGGAGAGAAAAGAAAGTCTTCCTCAGAGATCAATGCAAAGAAATAGAGGAAAATAACATAATGGGAAATAACATAATGGGACTAGAGATCTCTTCAAGAAAATTAGAGATACCAAGGGAACATTTCATGGAAAGATGAGCTCAATAAAGGACAGAAATGGTATGGACCTAAAAGAAGCAGAAGCTATTAAGAAGAGGTGGCAAGAATACATAGAAGAACTATACAAAAAACAGCTTCATGACCAAGATAATCATGATGGTGTGATCACTCACCTAGAGCCAGACATCCTGGAATGTGAAGTCAAGTGGGCCTTAGAAAGCATCACTATAAATAAATCTAGTGGAAGTGATTAAATTCCAACTGAGCTATTTCAAATCCTGAAAGATGATGCTGTGAAAGTGTTGCACTCAATATGCCAGCAAATTTGGAAAACTCAGCAGTGACCACAGGACTGGAAAAGGTCAGCATTCATTCCAACCCCAAAGAAAGGCAATGCCAAAGAATGCTCAAACTACTGCACAATTGCACTCATCTCACATGCTTGTAAAGTAATGCTCAGAATTCTCCAAGCCAGGCTTCAGCAATACATGAACTGAACTTCCAGATGTTCAAGCTGGTTTTAGAAAACGCAGAGGAACCAGAGATCAAATTACCAACATCCTCTGGATCATCTAAAAAGCAAGAAAGTTCCAGAAAAACATCTATTTCTGCTTTATTGACTATGCCAAAGCCTTTGACTGTGTGGATCACAATAAACTGTGGAAAATTCTGAGAGAGATGGGAATACCAGACCACCTNAGGTTCTCAGGTGTGTGGCCGGGAGGCCTGGCGGTCTCAGCCCGCCGCCTCTGGGACACCTGATCCCGCAGGGCCTGCCAAGTGGGTGGGGACAGTGGCCCGGAGCTGGGTGCTGGCTGGTGGAAGGGGAAGGGCACAGGGACAAGTTTCCAGGGCACTCCTGTGTGCCAGGCCTGGGCAGACCCCCGGCCCTCGGGGGCTCTCCCAGTCCTCACTGCCAGCCCCTCAGCACACCAGGGCTCAGATGGGGAAACTGAGGTGCAGAGCGGTGGGGGGACACACTCAAGGTCACCCATGGGGACAGTGCTGCGCTGGGGACTGGAGCCCAGGCCGTTGAGATACCCACGTGCTCGGCCCCCGCCAGGCCCAGCTCCACACCTGCCCCTCCCCCGGGACAAACCATCACCCCCCTCCTGCCTCTCACCCAGCAGAGACAGGCACCTCCCACGGCACCCCCCCAAAGTAAACGCAGCCCACGGGTGGAGCGTTCTGGCATGTTGGGCCCCGGGCCACTCCCACCTCCTCTCTGCTGCTCTCCTCTGGACAAGGACAGCAGCCAGCGGCCCTCATTAATAGCTTACAAAGCCCTTTTGCCACCATCAGAGCCTCTGAACGGACGTAATCGCCAGAAAGGTCGTCAGCAACAGCAGCTCTGTTGTTGAGGTGAGATGTGAAACCCAGAGGTGAGATGACCCCAGGGGTCACAGTCAGGGACCTAACATCAGGCCCTGAGGTGGAGGGCTGGCCTGTCCGGCAGCAGCTGCTAAGCACCGTGGCTAACGGTGTGGACACTGCTGGAGTGGAGGACTGGCTTGCACCCCAGCTGTTGACCTCGGGCAAGTCACACATAATGGCTCTGGGCCTCAGTTTCCTCCCCTGTGTAATGGGGGTGAGAGCAGAAGCACCTCTTCATTCTGGCCACTGTGAGAATAGTGAAGTCAGTGCAGATGAAGCACGGGGCACAGGCCGTCCTCACCCCACCTTTCCTGTGCTTCTCGCTCCATCTCCCAAAGCGCCAAGGCAGAGTGGAGGCCCTCCAAGAGGCATTACTGGCTCCAGCGGCAGAACTGGCGGCATCAAGGTAAAGAGAGGTTGCCAGGCCCTGTCTTCACTAGCTCATCTCGGCTCCTGGAAACTGACCACACCACACACTTCCAGCACACAGGCACTGATTGTCCAAACCTTGGCCTGTGCACAGGACAGGATTTCAGCTCAACTGAAAGCCTCTCATCAACGCCCCCTTTGGAAGGAGGAGGAGTCCATGCTCACAGATGTAACTTCAGTTCCTTGTTCGGAGGTCCTTTGGTCCCCTCCTCATCCACCAAAATGAATACTCTGGCCACCTGAAGCGAAGAGCTGACTCACTGGAAAAGACCCTGATGCTGGGAAAGACTGAAGGCAAAAGGAGAAGAGGGCAGCAAAGGGTGAAATGGTTAGATGGCATCACCGACTCAATGGACATGAATCTGAACAAACTCCGGGAGGTGGTGAAGGACAGAGAAGCCTGGAGTGCGGCATGCAATCCATGGGGTCACAAAGAGTCAGTCACAACTTAGCAACTGAACAACACACCGCCAAGGAAACTCCTACGCGCCCCTCGGAAGCCTTCTCAAGCGCCCCATCCCTCTGTCCCCCACCTATGTAACACGACCTCTTTCCGGCCATCTCAGAGTCTGAGCTGCGCCTCTCCCATCAACAGAACGGCTGACCATGAGCCAGACGCTGCAGTGTGACTTTCTGTGGTTTATCTCAGTTAATCTTTCAAAATGAGAGGTACCATTTTTCTTCATTTGACAGATAAGGAAACTGACGACACAGAGCGGTTGAGCTACACGCTGAGGCTGACAGCTGGCCAGCAAGACAGCCTGGACCCGAACCCAGCAAGCCTGGCTCTGATCTCAGCGGGGCTGAGCCAGGGTCAGGACTGGCTGGAGCTGGTGGAACGGCGAAGGGGAAAATTGCCGGGAACAAGGCAGGAGGCCCTTCGACCCAGGGAGGAAGCAAGAGCGAGCCGAAGAGCAAGACTGAAATTCGATCAGAGGCAAGCACACGCTGTCCAGGGAGGGGGGTGACAGAGACCCGTGGTTTCTGCACGTGCCACTCCCTGGGGGACCCGCCAGTGCTCGCTCAGCTCGGAACCCAGCTGCTCTGGGCGATTATTATTTCAGCAGTGGAGGGAGGTGGGTGGAGGGCTCTAGGCCTCAAGCTGAAACCTTGGGGAGAGGCTGCTGGGGGGTGCCAAGCAGAAAATCAGTCTGGGGGAGCCCAGGCCCTGATGCTGCTGGCCACCCAATCTGGCCCCCACTCTTCCGGGGGACCCTCGGCTGCCCCTGCTGTCTGCCACACCTGCTGTGAAAACGACACCCCTCGGCGGATGGCCCCTGCTCTCCCTCCTGGGAGGGCAATCAGACACCACACACAGAGCAGGAACAGGCAGTGGGCGCTGATCAGCTGGGGGGCAGCTGGGACTGGGGGGGCCCTACTGGGCCCCAGGAGCAGCAGAGCCCGAAGGTGGGCTGAGGAATGGGGGCAGCAGTAGGGACCCTCGCCCCTAGTGAAAAAAAATCGACACAGAGAGGCCTTGAAAGGCAGGGCCTCACCTAGCCCGGTGGGGCCCTGGGACTTCCCTCCCTCCCCGTCCACACATCGACCTCTCACCCCAGCAGCAGAATGCTGGGGATCAGGCAGCAGCGTCTGGAGCCAATGACATGAAGGTCCGTGGCTGGCATTTACTTGGTCTCTCTTTGCCTTGGTTTCCTCATCTGTCAGGTGTCAGTACCAGTCTGCACACTGGTGAAGGGTTATAAGAGGTGAGAGATTTCAACCGAGGGCTTGGGACAGGCCAGGAACATGGGAGACGCTACGAAGGGGCCACCCACTGCCGCCGTTTCTGCTGCGCCGTCCCCAGCCCCTGCCGCCGTCTGATCTGGAAATGTGGCCTGGAGAACCGTGAGCAGAGAACAGACCTTGGCACCGGCCCTCAAGTTTCCCCACCACATACGGGGCATGATCTCAGCCCAGCCTGGAGATGCCGAGGGCTGGAGCCAGCACAGGGTACACAGCGACGCTTGAGAAATGTCCCCTCCGCCGTGATGCTGGGCACCCCCAGCTGCCCCCTGGACTCAACACCACGAGTCCTCAAGACAGGAGGCAGCAAGCGAGTTACACACGCAGGGCGGGCAGAGATTTGAAAACATACGTCTGCACAGAAACATGTACACGTGTCCATACAGCACTGGTCACGGGAGACAAGTGGCAGTTACTCAAACGCCCACTGACAGACAGGTGGATACACAAAATGTAGTCCATCCCCACACTGGAATATTACTCAGCTGTGAAAAGGAGTGAGGCCCTGACTCCCGCTCCAGGATGGATGAACCTTGAGAACACGATGCTTGGTGAAGGCAGCCACATGAAAAGCTCCCAATTTTATGATTCCATTAACAGGAAATGTCAAGAGTAGGCAAAGCCACAGAGGGGGGGAGGGGGGTGGCAGTGGGGTTTCTTTGTGGGGTGATGCAAATGTTCAGGAATGAGATGGTGGCGATGGCTGCACAATTCTGTGATTGTGCCAAAAACCACTGGCTTGTACACTTTAAAATGGTGGTTTACATGGTATGCAAACCATATCTCAATAAAACCGCGAAAAAACCCAGATCCCTGAAGCCTATCCTATGCCTCACGAGTGACTCCCAAGGGCCCGGGAGGCTCTCTGCAGGCATAAGGACAGGGTGGGGGTGGCAGGTAGAGGCGCCCACTCGGCGAATGGCCTGACCCGGGAGGAAGGCAGGCTTTGGCCAGGGTGGGCAGAGTTCACAAGCAGGCAGCACACAGGGGAAGATCTCAGTTTTGGTTCTTGATGAAAGTGAAAGAGGAGAGTGAAAAAGTTGGCTTAAAGCTCAACATTCAGAAAACGACAATCATGGCATCTGGTCCCATCACTTCATGGCAAATAGATGGGGAAACAGTGGAAACAGTGGCTGACTTTATTTTTTTGGGCTCCAAAATCACTGCAGATGGTGACTGCAGCCATGAAATTAAAAGACGTTTACTCCTTGGAAGGAAAGTCATGAACAACCTAGACAGCATATTAAAAAGCAGAGACACTACTTTGTCAAGAAAGGTCCATCTAATCAAGGCTATAATTTTTCCAGTAGTCATGTATGGATGTGAGAGTTGGACATTAAAGAAAGCTGAGTGCAAAAGAATTGATACTTTAGAACTGTGATGTTCAAGAAGACTCTTGAGAGTCCCTTGGACTGCAAGAAGATCCAACCAGTCCATAGATGTGTATAAGAGACAGCTGGTGAAGGGTTATAAGAGGTGAGAGATTTCAACCGAGGGCTTGGGACAGGCCAGGAACATGGGAGACGCTACGAAGGGGCCACCCACTGCCGCCGTTTCTGCTGCGCCGTCCCCAGCCCCTGCCGCCGTCTGATCTGGAAATGTGGCCTGGAGAACCGTGAGCAGAGAACAGACCTTGGCACCGGCCCTCAAGTTTCCCCACCACATACGGGGCATGATCTCAGCCCAGCCTGGAGATGCCGAGGGCTGGAGCCAGCACAGGGTACACAGCGACGCTTGAGAAATGTCCCCTCCGCCGTGATGCTGGGCACCCCCAGCTGCCCCCTGGACTCAACACCACGAGTCCTCAAGACAGGAGGCAGCAAGCGAGTTACACACGCAGGGCGGGCAGAGATTTGAAAACATACGTCTGCACAGAAACATGTACACGTGTCCATACAGCACTGGTCACGGGAGAAAAGTGGCAGTTACTCAAACGCCCACTGACAGACAGGTGGATACACAAAATGTAGTCCATCCCCACACTGGAATATTACTCAGCTGTGAAAAGGAGTGAGGCCCTGACTCCCGCTCCAGGATGGATGAACCTTGAGAACACGATGCTTGGTGAAGGCAGCCACATGAAAAGCTCCCAATTTTATGATTCCATTAACAGGAAATGTCAAGAGTAGGCAAAGCCACAGAGGGGGGGAGGGGGGTGGCAGTGGGGTTTCTTTGTGGGGTGATGCAAATGTTCAGGAATGAGATGGTGGCGATGGCTGCACAATTCTGTGATTGTGCCAAAAACCACTGGCTTGTACACTTTAAAATGGTGGTTTACATGGTATGCAAACCATATCTCAATAAAACCGCGAAAAAACCCAGATCCCTGAAGCCTATCCTATGCCTCACGAGTGACTCCCAAGGGCCCGGGAGGCTCTCTGCAGGCATAAGGACAGGGTGGGGGTGGCAGGTAGAGGCGCCCACTCGGCGAATGGCCTGACCCGGGAGGAAGGCAGGCTTTGGCCAGGGTGGGCAGAGTTCACAAGCAGGCAGCACACAGGGGAAGATCTCAGTTTTGGTTCTTGATGAAAGTGAAAGAGGAGAGTGAAAAAGTTGGCTTAAAGCTCAACATTCAGAAAACGACAATCATGGCATCTGGTCCCATCACTTCATGGCAAATAGATGGGGAAACAGTGGAAACAGTGGCTGACTTTATTTTTTTGGGCTCCAAAATCACTGCAGATGGTGACTGCAGCCATGAAATTAAAAGACGTTTACTCCTTGGAAGGAAAGTCATGAACAACCTAGACAGCATATTAAAAAGCAGAGACACTACTTTGTCAAGAAAGGTCCATCTAATCAAGGCTATAATTTTTCCAGTAGTCATGTATGGATGTGAGAGTTGGACATTAAAGAAAGCTGAGTGCAAAAGAATTGATACTTTAGAACTGTGATGTTCAAGAAGACTCTTGAGAGTCCCTTGGACTGCAAGAAGATCCAACCAGTCCATCCTAAAGGAAATCAGTTATGGGTGTTCATTGGAAGGACTGATGTTGAAGCTGAAACTCCAATATTTTGGCCACCTGATGCGAAGAGCAGACTCATTTGAAAAGACCCTGATGTTGGGAGAGATTGAAGGCAGGAGGAGAAGGGGATGACAGAGGATGAGATGGTTAGATAGCATCACTAACTCAATGGGCGTGAATTTGGGTAAACTCTGGGAGTTGGTGATGGACAGGGAGGCCTAGCGTGCTGAAGTTCATGGGGTCACAAAGAGTCGGACATGACTGAGCGACTGAACTGAACGGAACTGAGCAGGAAGCATATAAAACAGAACACTTCTCCAGCATCATTATTGAGCACCTCGTGCATACATGTTCCTGGGAACAGACTCCAGAGCCAGAGAACCCACCTAGTCCTCGCCCTGGCACAGGCCAGCTCGGCAGGACGCCTGGAACCATGAAGTCACGTGAACCCATCCACACCAAGGAGATCCAGGAAACAGGCCAAGAAACCCTCCACCTAAAGGAAAAGCTGCAGTCAGGAAGGAACAGAGAAGGTGGGAATAGCGTGTGCGGAGGCTGTGAGGTAAATGGGAACATAGGGGCTAAAATCGCCTGGTGAAGCCAGACCCAGGAACAGGAAGCAAGACTGGCAGCTCTAGGACCAGCGTCCGGGACAACAGAAATCCCCCTGCTCCATCCTGCACCCCGAACACATACAGTGTCCCCACCAGGCTGTGACAGGGTAGGGATGAAAGCCCAGCTCACCTTATCTGGGACAGTCAGATGTGGGTGTGAGGATGGAGGGTGAGGAGGTGCGGAAGGCCAGGCCAGCCTCTAAGCGGCTGCAGTCTGAGAGTCTCTGAACATCACCCCAACCCTGACGAGTCCTCCAGACTGCCAAGGACCCTCCCCAGGCACTCCAGGCCCTGGGAAGCCCGTCACGTTGCCTTCATATAAGAAATATCTGTTTATTCATTTGCCTGAGCTAGGGCTTAGTTGTGGCACACAGGCATGAGGGTCTGGTTTCCCAACCAGGGATTGAACCCCAGCTCCCTGCATTGGGAGTGTGGAGTTTTAGCCACTGGACCCTCCGCCCTTGCCCCCCACCCTGCTCTCCCGAAGTTCCTAGCCCTGCGTATTTTCAGGAACAGTCACAGGCCTCAAGAGCAGTACTTCCCACTGGGCTCCTGTCTCCTCTCCCTTCCCAGCAGAGGCAGGATGCCCTGTTTCCTCCTGAGCGAGCTTCCTGCTGGGGAAACCACAGGCCTGACACCCAGACAGGGGCTCCTGAAGTTACAGAGGACTTCAGGACCCGCAGCCCCAGCAGCAAAGATTACTGAGGCCCCAAATTGCCCGTCTCTGCACACAGACCACAGCAGGCTACAGATAAACCAGCTCTGAAGGCTGGGCTGGTATTATTACAAGTAATCACTCCTCAGGGTAATTACGGGTTCTCAGACAGAAGTCTGTCTCCCTCGGCTCAGCAGGCTGAAAGACCAGCACCCTGGGCTCCGGCCCCCGCCCACTTTGGGACACCGTCTTGAGTCCCACGGAGCAGCGGGTGGCCTGGCCTGCGGGAGTTCAGATGTGGCCAGAAACAGCCCATTCCCTGGGAAGGAAGAGCCCCCCGGAACCGGTCGGAGCCTGGCCGTGGATGGCCTGGTGGCCACGCTCCCCCTGTGCAGGACGGTGGGGCTCTCAGCATCGACTAAAGGCTCAGCACCTCTCCCTGCTACACTCCCACTTCCCATGGCCCCAGGCTGCAGGCCTGGCAAGTGGGGGCAGAGATGGAGAAGCGTCAGGCAGAAAAACTGAAACTCGTCTGTGAGGGGCTGAGCAGATAGAGGTCACTGCGTCCCCCTGAGCAGGTCAACGAGCCCACCGGGAACGTAAGAATGTTGTGACTAGTTAAAATAGATCATCCCTGGAATGTATCAGCTGTGGCATGGGGGGATGTGGGGTCGCCCCGGTTGAATCAGGAGATGAAGGAGAACTGTCTGTAGAAAGGGCCAAGCGGGAGACCACCCTAAAATTCGGACTCAAGGTCCCAGCTGGGAGTCTGTCGGCGCCAAGGGTGCGCCCAGCACCTTCTAGAAGGAAGGATGGGAGGACGGAGTGGCAGAGGTGGCGTTCATTTAGGAAACTGGCACGTGGACCTCACAGCACCCTGCTCCCCCAGCCCTGGGGGCTGGAGGCTCGGCTTCCTGGCAGGAGAGGAGCGGAGAGAGCAGGTAAGGGCCGCCGAGGGAGGTGGGGCAGCGACGGCGAGGCGGGGTCACGCCATCGGCACCAGGCTCTCGGGTCTAATGGTGGGAAACTGCAGACAGAGATGACCGGTTCTCGGAGCTGGCATGGCCCCACAGCATCCCTGCCACCGGGGTCCCCCACCGGCCTCCCTCCCTCGCAGCTCCAGCTGTTCTCCTCCCTGCGCGCATGAACAGCTGCCAACGTGGCGGGGAGGGCAGAGGGCGGAGGCGGGAGGGCTGTTTGCGAAGACAGCCATCGCACTGAGGTCAGCTCTTGCGCAGACTCGGCCAGACCCCACCTCTTGTCTGCCTGGTGCAGCCAACGAACTTGCCCTCGCTGGCCCCAGCGTCTCCCTGCCCTGTGCTCCACCCTCCAGAGGGCCCCGGGAGAAGGGAAGAGGCTGGTTTATGACCCACTCTGCCCGAACCCTCGGAGGCTCCCACCTCGCTCCCAGGAAAGGCCAGTTGCCAGCACCCCTGCATGCGCACCCGACTCTCCCCATCCCTTGTTTTCCTGGACACCTCAAGCAGGTTCCCCGCTCAGGTGCCTCCGCGTCCTGCCCGGGGCTCCCCGCAGCCTCGGTGTGACCAGCTCTGGCACCCAAGATACAACCACATCCAGACTCCCGGACACCTGTGAACGTGGCCTTATTTGGAAAAAAAGGGTTTTTGCAGATGTAATTAATGATCTTGAATTATCTGAGCGGGCCCTAAGTCCTAGAATGAGTGTAAGACACGAGGGAGGCCTGTGAAGACGGAGCAGGGCTGAGGCCACAAGCCAAGGAGAGCAGGGCACCGCTGGAANTGTTCTAAAATTTACTGCAGTGATAGCAAAACACCTTTGGATATACTTAAAACCACTGAATTTTACAATTTAGATGGTGCATAAATTGCCTCTTAATAATGTGGTTAAAATAGTAGCTGTGATAAGACACTAGGCAGACACATAAGCAAACGGAGATGATTAATTGCACATACAGTTAGCCAATGTGGGCAGTGTAGTCTTTGAACTCAGATGACTTTTGCGGTTCGGAAGACTCAAAGGCGAACAAGGTTCAGGGTATCTAGGAGGTGTCATTTTGATCCACTTAAGGGGTATTTGATCCTCTTGGTGATTGATGAGGACAGAGGTTGGGGAGAGAAGTACCTGTGTTTTAACCTGTGGCACTTGAAACAGCTGAGCGATGGGCTTCTTGAGTCTCATTGTGTGAAATGAGGAAATCCTGGTCCATGTCCCTGGGCATCAGAGATCAGGAGCCCTTTTCAGAAGACTGACCAGAGGCTCTGAGAACTGCCACAGGGCATGCTGACCATTGCACTTCACCTTTTCCTTTTATTCAGAAAACTACTCCTGCCTTTCTCTGTGGTTACTTCCCTGTCAAGTTTTAGTAGACTGCAGTATCTGTGAGGTCTTGTGAGTTGAGTTTATTTCTTCCTGAAAGTTAGATAAACAAAACTATCCACTTTGTTTTTCTTTCCTATTTGTGTCTCCACTCTGCTGGACACTTCCATTAACTTTGACTTATAAGATACCAACTGCTTTGCTCCAGGCTTAAAATTCCCCCAAATTTAGTAATATTTGGGCAGTGGCTCCATTCTGGAAACTTAACTGATGTATAAAATGCATGCTTAACCAAGCTCTGAAATGCTTAACCAACCTCTGAGATATAAAGCAGCTTCAGTCATACCCAACTTTTTGCAACCCCATGGACAGTAACCTGCCAGGCTCCTCTGTCCATGCAGATTCTCCAGACAAGAACAGTGGAGTGGGTTTCCATGACCTCCTCCAGGTTACCTTCCTGACCCAGGCATCAAACCTGTTTTCTCTTACTGGCAGGCAGGTTCTTTACTACTAGCACCACCTGCGAAGCCCAAAGAAGTCCATGAGTAGGAACCAAGAGTCCAGAAGTCAGAGGACTCTGCCTTAGTGACTACATTTGCAGTGGTTCCAGACAGACTCTTGATGAATGTGTGATGAACAAAACAGAGATGTTATCATATGCTTGACAAGAAGACTGAGAAGTTATATTGGGCTAAGGGGTGGGAAGTGTTGATACAGTGCTCGAGTCCCATCACAGTTGCATCATTACATCAAAAAGTAAACGTGACAATAGTAGATCTGGATGTAATTGCAAAACAAATCTGAGGATTAATGACTTGCCTGTTACAGGAGGAATCCATATATAAGGCATTTTACTTGGTGTTATTTCTGAACATTAATTTCTTTTCCTATTGTAGAGTCTTGGGTTTCATAGCTATAGGCATTCTGAAAATTGATCCATCAATGAAGAAAAATGCTGACATTTTTAAACCAAAATTGCTTTTATAATTAAAGAGCATGCATTTTGTCTCAAGTGTTTCTAAAGTAAGAAAATAGCTTGCAGGGTAAACTGGGACATGAGTTGCTTTCATTCCACCAAGTAAATCAGTATAAATGAGAAACTGATAAAGTAATTCATTGAGGCAACTCTCAAATTCCAAGTGTTCCTTGTGACTCTGAATCCGAATATTCACAGTCTGTTTTCTCAGTTCTAATATGAAAAAGGTGATTAACATCACCTCTCAGCTCTGGTTTTCCAAGACTCTATGTCTCTGTGACTGATCAGTTAGTGCTATTTAAAGGTCAAGAGTGCCCTCTCTGCAGTTAGACATATTTTGAATGGAACGCTGGTTCGACTATTTACTTTTAAGTGCACTTCTCAAGTTTTCTAACTTTCCTGGATCATGGGTACTTAATATGTAATATGGAAGGATGAACAGAGCCCTCTGCATAAAGAGGTTCTATGAATTAAAGGGAGAACCAATGTAAAACATTTAGCACAATCGCTTATCTTTTTAATGGAGAAGGAAATGGCAACTCACTCCAGTATTCTTGCCTGGAGAATCCTGTGGACAAGGGAGCCTGGTGGGCTGCTGTCCACGGAGTCGCAGAGAGTCGGACATGACTGAAGCAACTTAGCATGTATGCATGCATTGGAGAAGGAAACGTCAACCTACTCCTGTGTTCTTGCCTGGAGAATACCAACGACAAGAGAGCCTGGTGGGCTGCAGCCTATGGGGTCGCACAGAGTCGGACACGACTGAAGTGACTTAGCAGCAGCAGCAGCGGCTTACCTTTTTAAGGCTCCATCTTCAAATGCAGTAACACTGGGAATTAGGGCTTCCATGTGTGAATTTTAGAGGACACACAGTTCAGTTCGTTACATGCCACTCCATAGCACTTGAGTATTTTATCTTATGTAAAATATATGGTTACAAAAAAAAAGTCAGTGCCCAATGGCAAGTCAGAAAACTGTATTGCTTTCTTTGCTTTCGATTAGTTTTTGTTTTTATTTTGTATTTTAGCACTATAATCTGTGTATCTGAGGTTATTGATATTTCTCCCAACAATCTTGATTCCAGCTTGTGCTTCATTCAGCATGGCACTTCGTGCCGGTGGCTTCAACGATAAAGCATCTGCCCACAATGCGGGAGAACTGGGTTAGATTCCAGGGTTGGAAAGTTCCCTGGAGAAGGAAATGGCCACCCACTCCAGTTCGCTTGCCTGGAAAATCCCATGGATGGAAGAGCCTGGTAGGTTACAGTCCATGGGGTCACGGACATGACTGAGTGCCTTCACTTTCATCACTTTCCCTCTGCATATAAGTTAAATAAGCAGGGTGACAATATATAGCCTTGATGTACTCCTTTCCTGATTTGGAACCACTCTGTTGTCCCATGTCCAGTTCTAACTGTTGCTTCTTGACCTGCATATAGATTTCTCAGGAAGCCTCAGATAGGCAGATGACATCACCCTTATGGCAGAAAGAGAAGAACTAGAGAGCCTCTTGATGAAAATGAGAGAGGAGAGTGAAAAAGTTGGCTTAAAACTCAACATTCAGAAAACTAAGATTATGGCATCCAGTCCCATCACACTTCATGGGAAATAGATGGGGAACCAATGGAAATAATGAGAGACTTTATTCTTGGAAGCTCCAAAATCACTTCAGATGGTGGCTGTAGCAATGAAATTAAAATACACTTGTTCCTTGGAAGAAAAGCTATGACCAACCTAGACAGCATATTAAAAAGCAGAGACATTATTTTGCCAACAAAGGTTCATCTAATCAAAGCTATGCCTTTTCCAGTAGTCATGTATGGATGTGAGAGTTGGACTATAAAGAAAGTTGAGTGCCTGCCAAAGAATTGATGCTTTTGAACTGTGGTGTTGGAGAAGACCCTTGAGAGTCCCTTGGATTGCAAGGAGATCAAACCAATCAATCCTAAAAGCAATCAGTCCTGAATATTCTTTGGAAGGATGGATGCTGAAGCTGAAGCTCCAATGCTTTGGCCACCTGATGTGAAGAAATGACTCACTGGAAAAACCCTTATGCTGGGAAAGATTGAAGGCAGGAGGAGACAGGGATGACAGAGAATGAGATGGTTGGATGGCATCACTGACTCATTGGACATGAGTTATGGTAAACTCTGAGAGTTGGTGATGGATAGGGAAGCCTGGGGTGCTGCATTCCCTGGGATCACAAAGAGTCGGACATGACTGAGTGAACTAACTCTTAGCACTGTGAACCTATAAACAAACAATTCTTAAAACTAAAGCTTAAACATCAGTGTTTGGAAATCTTTTGGCTCTTCTTACTACTGGGGATTCCTGTTCAGCTGTCTATCCAGACCCTGATTGTCACCAGGGCAGTCACCAGGAGGCTCCTTCCCCCTTTCTTTCTCCCCATTCTGCTTTCCATCTTCAACCTACCTCTGTCCCTTCTCAAAACCTGTTTTTGAAGTGGAAAAATTGAGCCTCATTTTGGCTTAGTGTCTCTTCCAAGACCATATGCTAATGAACCTCCACCTTCGAGTCAAGGCCCAGCTTTTAGTGCAAGGGGCCAATACTAGAAAAGCTATTAGCCCCACCCTAGAAGATGGAAGGAGAGTAGTCAACTTTGACCTTTTTCGTGGTTTTATCTTATTTTTATTGAAGTATATTTAATTTACAATGTCATCTTAAATACTACTGTATAGTCAAGTGATTCAGTTATGTGCATATATATATATATATACACACTCTGGAGAAGGAAATGGCAACCCAGTCCAGTATTCTTGCCTGGAGAATCCCAGAGACAAAGGAGCCTGGTGGGCTGCTATCTATGGGGTCACACAGAGTAGGACATGACTTCAGCAACTTAGCAGCAGCAGCATATATACTCTTTTATATTCTTTTCATTATGGTTTATCATATGATATTAAACATAGTTCTCTGTGCTGTAAACTAGGATCTTATTGCTTATCCATCTGACTGCATCTGCTAACCCTAACCTCCCTTCCAAATCCCCAGTCTTTTCTGCCTTGGCAACGTCTGTTCTCTCTGTCTGTGATTCTGTTTCTCTTTCATAGATAAATTCATTTGTGTTATATTTGGCGCTCCACATGTAAGTGATCTCATACGTATTAGCCTTTCTGACTTACTTCACTTAGTATGATAATCTCTAGTTGCATGATTTTGTATAGATTTGAAATGGTTAAACTGTAATTGGAGAAAGGCTGCTGAGGCTTGGGCACTGTTTGGGAAAAAAATGAGAAAGTCGGAAGAAAACACAAGAACATACCATTTTGTGAAGAAACAAAGCAAAAATTTAATTCTTAAAATATTTGATGAATTCTGACATTTTTAAATTGTATTTCATAAGTTGTTATGAGCATTACATTGGTTTCTCAACAACTAGAAGGTTGTTGATCTGAAGTTTGCAAAATATTGGCTGTAAAAAGTTAATTAACCAGAATTCAAGAGCTACTCAGAGTTGTAGACAGGATTCCAACAAGATTTTGCCAAAATCAAGAGCCTGCCCAAGCACTATTAAAAGCATGAAAAGTTTGTGTCTTCTCCAGGGGGTGAAGAAGTATTCATAAGCCTGCAGGAGTTTTCAGTGAAAGCAACTAACAGAGAAATGGGGAAAAAAAGATCTTTCACCTTTTACCCAGAACTGTTCATGCCTGCCTGTGAGGGCGACAGGATTCTCCTTGAAATGAGAAAGCAGACTGAGTTAGGCAGTTAACTTTGAAGATGCTTCACACGACTGCTGTTTTAAAGCATTTTTATAAAACTCAACGCTGTCATTAGAACTGTGATCCTTGCACAGTGGTGATGCCATAGCTCATCAGGCCTGTGTGAGTTGTAATAAATGGAGAGCTGCATGGTGTGTTTATGCAGCAAGTTTAAGGCCATGATAAGTACATGAAACAGGTTTTTGTTTTTTTCTCCCCTCCATTAGAATTCCTCCAATCTTGGGTTAAGTATACACACACACACACACAATTACCTCACAACCACAGATATATAAAGATATACCCAATCTCCAAAAGAGAAGTGGGAATTAAAAAAAAAAAAAAAAAACTCAATAGTAGTAAAGAGTAGAGCTTAGTAGAATCAAGGCAAAGTCCTTAGGAAGAAGATAGATAATAGAAGCAACTCCAGTGCTCTGTCTGTACTTCTAGCTAAGAGAGTCTTCAAGGACCTGGCTCCCATACTGACAAAGAAAGCATTCATTTATGAAGATATTAAAGGAGAAAGACTCGAGCTCTACCCACAGATCTCCACTGCCCCACCGCTGAAGTAGAAAGGGCTACCCACAGTGGCTTCCTCTCCTGCACTGGGACTTGGATCCTGATTGTAGATTGTTCTTAAGTCAATGCATGGCCTCCCCTGAACAAGACAGAATGAGCTGCATTTGGCAAAAATGAGGTGACGGATAGGCTAAGAGAACATGGAGAAAACCATACATACTACATAATATTTCAAATATTAGGCATAGACTTTGCTATTTCCTCTTTCTCTCTTCACAAGAAAACAACAGAGACTCTCCAGGTCTTCTCACATAACTCCTCAAAAGATATTTGAATTTATTTTACCATGTTATACCAAACCAAGGATCAGACTGCTGCTGCTGCTGCTGTTGCTAAGTCGCTTCAGTCAGATCCGACTGTGTGACCCCATAGATAGCAGCCCACCAGTCTCCTCTGTCCCTGGCATTCTCCAGGCAAGAATACTGGAGTGGGTTGCCATTTCCTTCTCCAATGATCAGACTATAGTGTTTTAAAAACGTTTTCATTTTTTTGTGGGTTGATATTTTTGTAAATTGCAAAACAACCTGAATGATGAGTTCATTTAAATTTTTTATAAAAATTTCTTAATATTTCTCTTATTTCCTCACCTTAACTCATGTAAGACTGGCAATAAAAAAAATTACATTACTGGTCTAACCTACGTTTGAATACCTCCATTTTTACTACAATAAATACTGGAGTGGGTTGTCATTCCCTTCTCCAGGAGACCTTCCCAATCCAGGGACTGAACCTAGGTCTCCTGCATTGCAGGCAGATTCTTTACTGTCTGAGCCACCAGGGAAGCCCCTAAAGTTCATTCTATCTTGTGACAATTCGATTGTATTTTCTGTACACAGAGAGAGTGGAAACAAGGAGCCAGACATTCATCTGGGTGACGGAA
>SJYV01011119.1:398296-430636 GCA_006410875.1 Neotragus pygmaeus | reverse complement strand
TGAGACTTCTTATCAACCTGCCTAGGAAATGACTCTCTCAAATGGTTACTCATTCCATTATTCTTTCCTGGAGAATTCCATGGACAGAGGAGCCTGGCAGGCTACAGTCCATGAGGTTGCAAAGAGTTGGACACAACTAAGCTAGTTACTCTATGGTTTTCACATACATGCTTTGAGTTACTGTTAGTTATCATTTTTAACCATGTGCATATATTATTTTTAATTATTTTTACAACCTCTCAAGAGAGCTAAAATGATCCCTGAATCTATATAAGGTATCTTTTTCCTAATGGAAAAAGTATGTCTTCAGAGTGTTTGACAATTATGAGTAAGTTTTAAGACTGTAAATTATTAGATACAGATGTCCAAATCCTCATTCCCGGATCACAACCATGACAAGACTTGCCAAAATTGTAAACCAAACACTGATCTCTCATTTTGATTATCTTGAAATGTCATGGTAAAGAGAAGGACAAAAATAAAGAGATGCATGATTTTTTTTTAATTTTCTGCACAGAACTTTTCTAAGTTATATAGAAGTTCATTTTAGTAATAATTTAAAAACGCTTAATAGCAAATTCAGATTTTGTTCTAGTATGAGGTGAAATATCTGACTAAACACAATGAAAATCCTGCACAGAATGATTCAAGAAATTATCTTTGTGTGTTAGTAAATCAGTCATGTCCAATTTTTTGCAACTCTACAGACTGTACCTCACCAGGTTCATGGGATTCTCCAGGCAAGAATACTGGAGTGGGTAGTCATCCCCTTCTCCAGTGTATCTTTCCAACTTGGGAATTGAACCTGGATCTCCTGAATTACAGACAGATTCTTTACCATCTGAGTCACCATTCTGAAAAGTCAATAAAAACAGAAAGATTGAGGTGGGAAATAAGATTTTTGAACTACTACTGAGATAAAAGCAAGTTTCTCCCCCTCCCCATTGGCTTTTTCTCATCTGAATTCAAAGACAGCATGATCCTTAGGTTGTGCACCAAATATGGACAGAAATAACATAAAAATGAAATCTATGTTTCTGGTGCAAGTAATAGGATGGGAAATACTTATAATAGGAGTTGAGGTGGATATAATATAAAGCTCACTTTTTGAGTTGTGGGAGTTGTTGTCAGTATTCTATCTTAACCTAGCCCTTGAGCAATCCCACATGGCACAAAGCCACAGAAAATTGAAAGATATCTATGACTCCAAGAGAGAAATATCTATGTTCTTCCAGAGTTTGGAGAAATTCCATTGTTTTGTCTCCTGACTTCTCTCCCAGCCCTAAAGAATAAAGTGCTTAGAAAGTTCACAACAAAAGAAGGAGATAAAATCTTAGTCATATTCTCAGAAAATCAGATGGAGGATCTCCAGGTACATACAGTAAAGTTTCAGAACGATCATAATGGGATGGGATCTTAAGAAAATGATCCCATAAATTTGCATATGAACTTCTGAGATCATCTCAAATCTGGGTATACACCAATCCCTAGAGCATACAAATACCTTGAGAACTGAACTAAAGCACTGACAATTACTAAAGTATCGGAAGTGCCACTAAGTATTGCACATGGAGAAGAACTGAAGAAAACAACAAAGGCTCTAAAAATGTACTTGCTGTTGAAATCAGATATATAGGAAGTTGGATACAGAAATTAGCATGGGTGATTGCTTGCTGTATCATAAAAAGTAGTATTGTCAGTAGATCTTTGACTCTCAGAATATTGTATTCAAAGTTCACAGATAGAGTCTATAACATCCCAGCACATAAAGGACCAGGAAATCCCCACATATCACAAGGGGGAAAGAATCAATGTCAATTCTGAAATGACATAGAAGTTGAAACAAAGATTTTGCAGTAGCTACTTTAAATATAATTCAAGTTAAGGGTGAATATTTTTGAAACAACTGAAAAGATAGAAGGTCTCAGAAGAAATGACAGAAAAATATAAAAAAAAAAGACAAAATGGAACTTTTACTAATATAAAGCATAATAGCATAATAAAACTTAAAAAAATCACTGGGTAGGTTCAATAGCAGGTGGAGATAACAGACTAAAGAATTTATAAATTTAAAATATATCAACAGAAATCTAATATGAAAAGCAAATTGGAAAAAGGATGAAAAAATTGACAAAGCCTCAGGGACTTGTGAAATAAAGTCAAAAATCTAACATTCATGTTATCAGAGTCCCAAAAGCAGGGGAGAAACAGTATGACATAGAAAAACTTAAATTAAAAAAGAGGAAAATGATTGGAAAAATAGACAAAATATTTATATTAAAAGATGCAACAATTTCAAATTCAAACAAGATAAATTTAAAATGTCCATGCTCTTATTGCTGTTTTTCAGTCTCTCAGTCATGTCCAACTCATTGTGACCCCATGGACAGCAGCATACCAGACTTCCCTGTCTTTCATGCTCAAAGTCATGTCCATTGTATCAATGATACCATCCAACCATGTCATCCTCTGTCACTCCCTTTACCTCCTGCCCTCAATCTTTCCCAGCATCAGAGTCTTTTTCAATGTATGGGTTCTTTGCATCAAGTAGCCAAAATATTGGAGATTTAGCATCAGCCCTTCCAATGAATATTCAAGATTGATTCCCTTTAGCATTGACTGGTTTGATCTCCTTGTTATCCAAGGGACTCTCAAGAGTCTTCTACAGCACCACAGTTCGAAAGCTCCATGCTCTGATATATTGTAATACAGTGGTTGAAAACTTTAAAAATAAATAAATAACACTTTAAAAGCAGCTAGAGAAAATCAACACATTACTTATAGAGAAGCAATAATTCAAATGATTGCCAATGTGTTTTTTAAAAAATCCAGAAATAGCGGAAAATAGTAAAACATTTTTAAAGTGGTTAAAGTAAAAAGCTGTGAACTTGGAATCTATATCCATCAAAAATATCCTTAAGGAATAAAAGTGTAATAAAGAAATTCTTAGATGAAAGAAAAAAAGAAAACATATCATTTGTCAGCAGTAGAACTACTCTAAAAGAAACGTTAAAGGAAGTCTTTCACCTAAAAGGAAAATTATACCAGATGGAAACTTAAAAAGCAACACAAATTTTAAATAATGGTTAAATTTTAAATAGCTGTTTAAGTAAAAATAGACTAGAATTCTCTTATTAAGTTCTTTAAAATATGTATGGCAGTTGAGAATATGAGAAAAATAATAACAGTACCTGATGAAATTTTTAACATATGTAGATATAATACAAATGAAGACTACAACATAAAGTGAGGAGTACACCAAAATCTCTATGATGTAAGGTTTCTACATATCATCTACATTTTAGTTGCAGTGATAGATATTAATTATAAGTAAAATGTGAAACACTTAGCATATATTTTAACTTCAAGAACAACTGCTAAAATACTATACAAAGAGATAAAATGAAAGACATAATGGTTAAATTAAAAATAAATACCAAATAATATTAAAATATTACAAAATAAGACATAAATAGAAACGAGAGGAACAACACACAGAGGACATGGAAAAAAACAGATAATGACATTATAGACAAATCTAAAACTATAAACTGCTGTATTAAACATAAACTGTATTATACATCAAATGAAATGTCAAAATGGATTAAAAAAGAAGAGTGAAATCATACAGTCTCTAAGAAGCTCAAACATAACAATAAAAGTGAAAGGATAGGAAGTGATTTACTATGGCAACACTAACTGAAAGAAACTTGAAATGATGGAAGACAATCCTCCCTAAATAGTTTACATTTCTGCACCTCTCACAGCCTGGACACTAACTGACTTTTGTTTCACAATATCTTTTCAGTAATTTTCCTATAGTGAATGGTCATTGAAGATAGACACAGTATCCTACTCTGGACCAAAAGACAGGCATATAACAGCCCTCTTTAAAAGATATGAGTGCCCTAAACTCAGATTTCTTCATGTATCATACAGTCCATTCATATTTCCCTTTGGAAATAAGGACTGGGAATCTGACGAAAAGTCCTAAATTTATGGATGCTATTATTACTGAGATATAATTTACCTTCCATCTTTTGAAGGCACAAATATTGACCCAATAATTTTGTGCCTTCTGTAGAACTGTAGTACGGTAACTACTAGCTTACAAGCAGAAGAAAATCTCAGATTCTCACAGATCTTGAAATG
Source organism: Neotragus pygmaeus (assembly GCA_006410875.1). Lineage (NCBI taxonomy): Eukaryota > Metazoa > Chordata > Mammalia > Artiodactyla > Bovidae > Neotragus > Neotragus pygmaeus. Next base: position 426,484 of record SJYV01011119.1, on the reverse strand, counting down.
GAGTGGCACATTAGTGTTAAAGCATACTTTATTTTGAGGGGCTCCAAAATCACTGCAGATGGTGACTACAGGCATGAAATTAAAAGATGCTTACTCCTTGGAAGAAAAGTTATGACCAACCTAGATAGCACATTCAAAAGCAGAGACATTACTTTGCCAACTAATTTCCCTCTAGTCAAGGCTATGGCTTTTCCAATAATCATGTATGGATGTGAGAGTTGGACTGTGAAGAAAGATGAGCACCAAAGAACAGATGCTTTTGAACTGTGGTGTTGGAGAAGACTCTTGAGAGTCCCTTGGACTGCAAGGAGATCCAACCAGTCCACTCTGAAGGAGATCAGCCCTGGGATTTCTTTGGAGGGAATGATGCTAAAGCTGAAACTCCAGTACTTTGGCCACCTCATCCGAAGAGTTGACTCATTGGAAAAGACTTTGATGCTGGGAAGGACTGGGGGCAGGAGGAGAAGGGGCCGAGGATGAGATGGCTGTATCGCATCACGGACTCGGTGGACTTGAGTCTGAGTGAACTCCGGGAGATGGTGATGAACAGGGAGGCCTGGCATGCTACGATTCATGGGGTCGAAAAGAGTCAGACACGACTGAGGGACTGAACTGAACTGACCTGAAAGAGCTTATAAGCATGACTGAAACAGAGTAAGAACTCAATACACGTCAGCTCTTGTGTTACCTGAAGAATTCCTGTCAGATATCTTATCTCCAATACCTGTAAATATGTGTGAAGTCATATGGCAAAAGGAAGGCTGCAGAGGTGATTATCTTTCTTCTGGATCTTGTAATTTTTCTGAATTACCCAGATGGGTCCAATGTAGCAACAAGTGTCCTTCCATATAAGTGAAAATCAGAGTTTTGAAGATGCTGTGGTGAAAGAAGAGATCAGAAGAAAGAAATGCAGGGGGCCCCTAAATGCTGGAAAAAGCAATACAATGAAATTTCCCTAGAGTTTCCAGAAGGGACCCAGCCCTGTTTATATATTGATTTTAGGCCAATGATACCCATTTCTGACTTCTAAACGTCAAAGCTGTAAGATAATATGTTTGTGTTTTTTAGGCCACTGTTTGTGGTTATTCGTTACAGCATCAATAGGAAACCCATAAAATTATTGAAAATAAATAAGCTCTTTCTAGTTTTATTTGAATTTATACAACCACTATTTTATCACTTTCCAAGTACTATTTCACATTTATTATCATTTTTCTTAGAGAAAATAGGCATTTATAGATCATGCATAAATGCATTATGTGTGATGCATAGCAACTTAGACATTGTTGTTATTGTTTAGTCACTAAGTCATGTCTGACTCTTTTGTGACCCCCTGGACTGTAGTGCAACAGGCTCCTATGTCCCTAGAACTTTCCAGGCAAGAATTCTGGAGGGGATTGCCATTTCCTTCTCCAGTGGTCCTTTTGGACCCAGGGATCAAACTCGTGTCTCCCACTTAGCAGGCAAATTCTTAGCCACTGATCCATGTGGGAAGCCCCATTAACTTAGTCTTGGAGTCAGCCAAATCTGGATTCATATTAAAAGATTATCTGCCTGCTGAGTTGTTGTGAAAATTAACTTTAAATTGTCACAGATCAATAGAACAGAATCTCTTATTTAGCTCTCATCAATAAGAATTATTAATATTAGTGGTTATCCAACATCCAGACATTCTACATGAGAAAACTGAAGCCCAGAGAAGGAAAAGGCAAGATCAAGCCACACAGCCAATTGCAAGCATATACAGGACTGGAACCCACATCTTTTTCTTTAAGACAAGTGCAAGCTACCTGTGGACTTGACAATTTATAAATATCTTTATTTTGTTTTATTTTTCCTTAAGGAAACTTTGAGGAAGTAAGCAGATGTTTAGACTAGAGGGTTATGAATCCTAAATGTCTTCGAGTAGAAATTACTGTTCTGGGTTCTCATTGAAAATGCACCTTTCCTTTTTCTAATCTCCTTTACCACGAGACAAAGCATTCTTTTCAAAGTATCCTTTTCAAATCTCAAGTAAAAATCAGCTGCAAGTAAAGTTGTCTCCTTCACACTTGCAAAAATAAAGGTAGCCTTTTTCCTTTCCCTTCAAATGTCTTTTTCTGAAGTAAAATGAGTCAAATATCAAATGACAGCATGTTAACCCCCAGGTGTGGAACTGTGCTTCCCCAGACTGTCCTCACTAAAGAGACAATGTAATGAACAGAGAAAAGGCCCAGTAGGACCAGGATTCACTTGTTTGCCACCTGGTGGACATTCACCCTCACTGCAAAATAATTCCCATTCAGTTTTTTAAAAGCATCTCTGATCAATAAATAACCTTAGCTCCTTTGTTGTGTTTTCTTCTAATGGGTAGAGATCAACTTATAGGAAGATAGTCATAAGTGTACAGCATTATCTGTACTTTGAAAGAAAAAAAATGATCTATATTCATTTAGCTATTAGTTGCCTATGAATAACATGTTAGGTGTTCTCAAAGAAAGATTTTAAATATGGCCTAATGGATCACTATCACCAAAACCTGTATTTATTATGTTTAAGAAAAACCAAAATGTTTCTTTTTGATTAATTTCTTTTCAAAAACAGGTATGTCCTCCAGAATTGTCTTAAGCTTTCATGGACTATATATTTCAATTTCCTCAAACAGGCACAGACTTTCCCCCTTCTCCTCGCTCTTTCTTATATCTGCACCGTCATCTTTGATCATTGTCTCATAGTCTGTTCACTCTCGTGAACTATACATGCATTTCTGCTGTTGAAGCCATCCGGTTCACAATATCTTGTGATGGCAGCCCCATCTAACTAAGACAATATCTGCGTGTGCCAGGTTCACTCATTCTTTCTTCCCTGTGCATGTGCCATTTCCTCTTCATGGATGCCCTTTTCTTCCTTTTTTATTTTAATTAAAAAATTTTTTTCTGCACCACGTAACACTTGGGACCTTAGTTCCCAGACCAGAGATCAAACCTGCATCCCCTGCATTGGAGGCATAGAGCCTTAACCACTCAGGTAAGTACCTCCTTGAAAGTCTTAATCAAGGAACTCCCTCCTCCTTTTTTAAGTGTCATATTATACTTTGCCCAATATAACCTTCAGTATGTAATCAATAGAAAAAAAAAGCCATAATTTACTTTTCAAACTGAAAAATTTAAATTCAATCTGTATTTTATGCTTACAGCATATTCTAATTCAATTAAAATTTATTTTCTCAGCCATATCAACCACATTCAACTGTGCAATAGCCACATGTGGGTAGAAGCTACTATATTGGCTACCGCAGCTTTAGAAAATCTTGAACAGATTCACCTTGTCATGGTTATCACTTAAACATAAATGAGATCATTGCTATAAAGAAACTGGTGATATTGGTTTTGGTGTCAGAAGAATGAATGAACTTACCCATTTTAAGCATGCACTCGGCACCTCTGTATACTAAGAAACCCCCTCCCCCTCTCCTCTACACACACACACACACACACACACACACACACACACACGTACTTGAGGCAATACCTTTTTCCTTCTTAAATTCCTTACTCTTACATCTAGCTATTCTCCATGAATTTTCCTGCTTAGCTCCCACTTTGATCTTTGGATACATAGAAAACAGTCTCTGATTTCATCATCTGGTCTAGAAGGCTCTCCATGTCCCCATACCATGGTAGGTTATCATTGGATTCAATGGCCTTGTGCTCTAACTGCTTTGATGGTCTTTCCCACTGGAGGCTGTGCTCCTTGAAGCACAGACTAGACTTTCCTTCTCTGCACCTTCCCGTGTCATGGTCATCCTAGGCATAGAGCAGTGCCTGGTACCATGCATTGAGTGAATGGAATATCTTTTAACAGAGTCTGAGTTAGGTACCAGTCACTAAAAAGTGTCCAACTAAATGTTATTTAAGATCAAATCACTGGGGCAAAAATACTTCTGTCTTACCCACCCCCAAAATTCTATCTTATACCATCTGTCATATGGATTGAGAGTACACTTTTGAAACTTTATTTTATAATATATCTTTAAGGGACTTTTTTCCATACCCCTTTCAAATTCCAACCTGTTTGAGATGGAAGACTTTTCAAGACATTATTAGTTTTTGCTAACTATGCTTATCAACAGTGACATCCAGCTGAAGATAAAGTCCTTTTGGAGAAGGACAATGTAGGGAAGGAAGTAAGGGACTCTCTCAGAGAGAACAGGATGTGCAAGAGATGACAGAAGTAGGAGAGTAGTAAAAACAAGTATTCCTGATATCACTGCTTTCCCCATCAACAGATCTACTTTCTTTTCAAAGACCTAAAATGGACATTTTGTTAAAATTGATTAATTTAGGTCTGAACTCAAATCCCACTTCCTCCATGGCTCAACTCTTTGACTAGAGGAAAGCTATTTATATTCTCTGTTTCATCTTTCTCACAGAAAAACTGCATGATAAGTCTTGTAGGGTGTTTAGGGTAAGACACACTAAGGTTTCCTGCCTTATGTGATGTAAGAGTCCAGCAAGAACTCAGCAAATGGTACCATATAAATCCCTTCTGCTCCATGCTCGTGGATGCCCGTGACATGTCAGCAGTCCATCCAGTATTTTGTCCAACTTCATGCCAACAGTAGATGGCAATATCCATTCCCTATAATATGTGTGGAGCATTTGATCACTGTAACTTTCCAAATGTAATCTTTATGTCAGAAGCGTTAGGCAGATCACTTTGGATTTTCCCAAGTAAAACAGGACTGTAGGTGGGTTTCAGAGAAAGCAGATGGAGTGGGACAAACATATGGGAGCATCTTCTTTTTATTTGGTATCTGGAGACTATTTAGTTTGCCAACTAAAATGTCTGCTTAAACATCTCCACAAAAATTTAGAGTTCTTTGGGCTTATTGTCCTTTGTATAAGACTCAGAGCTGCTTTATCTGTCACCTCTATCATTACAAGGGAAGAAGTTAACAATGAACAATTATGCTGTTTTCTATTTTTTCCAAAACTTTCAATCTCAGTTTAAGCTATGAATGCACTTAAACAATATGTGAATCCCCAGCACAGGGATATATCTATTGCTCCAAAGAGGAAGACTACATTCCAAGAAACTCTGACATCAACCTGGCAGGAAGACAAACCCTCAGGTTGGATTATATCAGCCAGATGTATGGCTGACACATAGAGACCCTGCAGAACCTTGCTTTTTTTTTATTAAGAAATCTTCTGAGGAAGTTTGGTTGGCCTGAGCTTGAGCTCAGAGCTCATAATAGCCTCTTCCACCTCAAAATCAAATACAAGTCAATCAAAAATTATTTCAAGCCTACACTCTGCATTTGATAAAGAGGAATGATGGGGATGCAGTTAAGTCTAAAAATGTACCTGCCAAACTGCCTCCATTTCCACAACACAGCCAAAAAAGGCAGCTCCATGCATAATATCAGTTTAGCCCCATTTAGAATCTATATCTCCTCAAGGTTGACTACCATAATCATGACTCTAGAAGGATAGTCATGGGGTAAGGCCAACAAGACTTTATTATCAACAGCTATATTAATTAAATCAATAATCTACTAGCAAACATATTTCCTAGCTTCTATAGGATTAGGCTACTACTGCCACTGGAAATTTCTGAAAGAAATTTTAGGAATTATTGAGAGAATTTCTGCCTTCTGAGTCAATCTTTGGAAGTGTTTAAGAAGACTTTACAAATAGAAAAAGTAGCCAAGGAAATCAACTGCAGCTACATCACCATCTCTTTTTCTCCCACAATTTACTGAGTTCACATGAAAATATAAAAAAATATATTCCCCAAACTTCAACACATAAGACACCACACTCAAAAAAAACACACATACACATGCTCACACATTCACATAGACAAGTGTTTGAAAATCCTATATGTGGAGTACTATGGCAATATTGATTAATCTCTAGAAACTACCTTGAGTTCCCCAGGTGGATTAAATGTTTCTATTCAAGAGTTTCCTTAGGATGCCTTCCTTCTGAAAAACAAAACATTGTATCTAAATTATTATTATTTTTTTTTAGTGTAAATGTGCATAGACTGTTGCTTTTTGAGAAGGTGGGTACATTTTATTCATCTAAAATTTCCCTTATTAATCATACAGGATTTGGCATAGAAGTTTGTGTTCACAACACATAAGTAACTATAGAACCAAAGATATACTCAAAGTTGAATAAATGTGAGAGACATAAACTTCTCATGAAATTTTGAGAATAAGGTAATCATTATGGGATGATGTTAGGAAGGTTACATGATGGAAGTGAGAATAAGCCTACTATTAAGAATTTCTGAAGAATTTACATTTATCCATTTTAAGTAGCATTTTGAATATCATTTTAATCCTTGATGCAATATTTCACTTAAACATGTATATTAAGTTTCTTCTTTGTACCATATTTTATATTGATTTCTGACTGCAATTACAGAAATAAACAGGGAAGCCCTTGAGGACAGGAGTAGATCTTCAAGGAACGTGCAATCTGACAGTATCTGCCAGACAATGATATGTTAACTTATATGAGTTTGGGATTGAAATGTATACACTACTGTATTTAATATACAGTAGACAAGGATCTACTGTATAGCACAGGGAATTCTGCCCAATATTCTGCAACAACCTAAATAGAAAAATTTGAAAAAAAGTACATACATGTATACGTATAACTGAACCACTCTGTTGTACATGTGAAACTAATATAACTTTGTTAATCAACTATATTCCAATAAAAATTAAAAATAAATGAAAAGAATAAGAGTCACTGGACCAAAAATAAATTAATAAATGAATTCCTATTGAAATAGAAGAGAAAATATTGTCCTCAATTGATGACAATTCTAAGTAATTACTTTTAAGTAATAACTTTTGTATCTAAAAGGGATCCATCTGGTTCCAAAGTGTTCCACCTTGAAGTGGTTTATTTGTTCTAATGTGCTATAGTTTTCAATAAACATGGGGTTACAGGTTTCCCTGGTGGCTCAGACAGTAAAGTGTCTGTCTACAATGCAGGAGACCTGGGTTCCATCCCTGGGTCGGGAAGATCCCCTAAAGAAGGAAATGGCAATAGACTCTAGTACTATTGCCTGGAAAATCCCATGGACAGAGGATCCTGGTAGGCTACAGTCCATGGGGTCGCAAAGAGTGGGACACGACTGAGTGACTTCACTTTCACTTTCTACAGGTTTGTAAAGGGAGCTGAACTGTAGGATGCTGAGAAAGGTATCCTTTATATAATAATGTGCATCTTAGCCAGCACGGATTAGGTTTCACATGTAATACATTAGTGATCTGTTGATTGAACACTGCGAGCAGCTCCCCGACTGAGCAGCCAATTTAGGCGCCAAGGTAGTTAAAAATAGGTTCCCTAGACATTTTCCTTTTCTCTAGCTCCAGGAGCTGACCACATCACCTCACCTCACCTCCAATTATTTCTCAATAAAAAACACTTTGGGCACCAGCCATTTCTAGAATAAGAAAAGCAGACTTCAGACCCTGCTCTAGCATAATTCCAAAAACAACCATAAAGGGAATGATGTGGAGTAGAGAACTTGAGCTGGATAGAAACAGAATGCATGACAACATCATCTACAGTTCATTTTCCATTAGTAACAAAGCAGCCTGTCTTCCTGCGCCTGTTCCAACCTGCTGATAGATACTCTCTGGGGATAGTCTCCTCCTTCCTCCTCTTGCTGAGCTGAGCCATGGCAAAGACACCTATGGTCTTCAACAGAGGTTGTTTCTAACAAAAAAGACCCTATAGGGTTCTAACCTCTGGACCACTCTTCCATTCGAATGGGAGAATTCTGTCTTCCTGGTCTTTCTTGTCTTCTGAGTCCCTCATAAATTAGGACATTTAATATGTCATCTAAGTTCGGTTATGCATTTAAACACTCCCTTTATTAGAGACTGAAGCAACTGATTTAATTAAAAATGTTAATATCAGAGCAATCTAATCTTTACTCCCCACCCTTCAATCTGATTTATCTGAAGATGGAGCTCACATTAGAAGCCACAGAGAAGGAAAGAAGAGAAAAGCATCAGGCCAATTTTGTAACTAACTAAATAAAAGGACAACTAAGGGGAACTATAAATGAAATACTGCATTCTGAATTAAGACTTAGATTTACAAAAAAAAAAAAATGTTATTGGAGAATAGTTTATTTAAAATGTTGTGTTAGTCTCTGCTGTACAGCAAAGTGAGTCAGTTATACATATGTTTATATCCTCTTTTATAGGTGCTTTTCCTACATATGTCATTACAGAGTATTGAGCAGAGTTTTATGTGCTGTACACTAGGTTATTATTAGTTATCTATTTTATATATAGTGGTGTGCACATGACAGTCCCAAGCTTCCAATTTGTCCCTTCCCGACTTACCCCTTGATCACTATAAATTTGTCTTCTACACTTGTATACAAGACTTTCAGATTTTTAACTCAGCAAGACTCTCATTAGTAGATTTCTGGAGACAAGTTCCTTCCTCTTTCTTGGGCTCAGTTTTACTATGTGTTAAATAACTGTTGTTTTCCAAACTTGCTTAAATTTGGACTCAGTTTTACTATGTGTCAAATAATTGTGGTTTTCCAAACTTGGACTTCCCTGAGAGCTCAGTTGGTAAAGAAGCCAACAGCAATGCAGGAGAACCCGGGTTCAATTCCTGGGTCAGGAAGAATTCCCTGGAGAAGGGCTAGGCTACCCACTCCAGTTTTCTTGGATTTCTCTTGTGGCTCAGCTGGTAAAGAATCTGCCTGCAATGAGGGAGACCTGGGTTTTATTCCTGGGTTGGAAAGATTCCCTGGAGAAAGGAAAGGCTACCCCTTGAGTATTCTGGCCTGGGAGAAGTCCATGAACTGTATAGTATATGGGGTCGCAAAGTGTCAGCTCATGACTGAGTTACTTTCACTTTCACGTTCAAGCTTGCCTAATTATGGAAATCACATGAACTATTTGTCACATTTACCAATTCCCAGGATCTACCTCAGATAAAGTAAATCTGGATTTTCAAAGAGGAGGAGGTCACACCAAATGTTGCATATGGCTAGACAAATGGGCACTGTGGTCTCATCAAGCTCTGACATCTTGTTTATCTCTGATTATGATTCTAAGTCACCATTACCTTTGGTTTCTAGATAGAAACAAGACCAAGGGTTAGGATTTTTCTAAAACTCCTCTGAAGGTACTGAAATGAAATACAGTGCTTACCCGGCCATGATCAGACATAGAAAAATTCAGAAGCAAAACAATCTTATTTTATGTCTTGCCCAAACTTGCCTTCATATGCCCCTGCTCTGTCTCTCTTATTTTCCTCTATTATTGAGATATTATTTGGCCCAATGCTGGTCTCTGTGTTATGTAGACTGCTCATGATTTCTGCTCCATGATCAGTACTCCATATTCCCAACCCTGTCTCCTTTTCTCTCCCCCATAACACTATACTCAACCCTGCTTAGACAGCATTTGAAAACCAATTAATATCAATGTGTTAATAATTAGCTTGAGCATAAATGTATTTCCTCAGGCTGAGTGTTTGCATTTTAACTAAAGATATCATGTACACTTGAAAAAAATGATTCTCTTTTAAGATTTTAACAATATGTGCCATCTAGTGTGGAGATATTTGGCCTTGAATGGGTTATTTCTGATGTTCTAAATCACATCAAACCATCATAGAAGAAAATATGTTAATGGGGCTTTGTTATTTAACATTTTGATGTGTATAGAAGATTTACCTATTAGGCTAAAAATCTCTTCTGCCTCATCCACACAAAAAGGAATTTTGAAAATTTAATCAGAAATCCATTCAGCTGTTTCTGATGTTACCAACCAAGTCATTATTTTTCCCCAGTTAGGCATATTCCTACACCTTAGCTTTTACCAACAATGAAGACTGATTTCCCCCAATGCAAGCCTAAGAATAAATTAAAATCTTATGAAAATGTGCATCTTTGACAGGTTTAGAAAGGAAATATGATTGTAAGTGTCGAAACCACAGGTAACTGCATTTGAAAATAGTGTAATGCACTTTTTTCCATAAAGCTGAATGGACATGCTTGATTTTTTAAATAATGTTTGTAACATTAAAACCAAATGCCTGAGGATTCTCTTGTGTGCAGCATAGAAAAGAATTAGAGGACAGTGTTCCTGGAAGAGACAAAATTTTAGGAAAATATTTTCACCAGTGTTCATCTTACTGTGCTGTGCTGTGCTTAATCTCAGCCATGTTTGACACTTTGCAACCTCATGGACTGTAACCTGGCAGGCTCCTCTGTCCATGGAATTCTCCAGGCCAGAATACTGGAGTGGGTTGCCATGCCCTCCTCCAGGATATCTTCCCAACCCAGGGATCAAATCCAGATCTCCCTCATTTCAGGTGGATTATTTACCATCTAAAACACCAGGGAAGCCCAAGAATACTGGAGTGGGTGGCCTATCCCTTCTCCAGGGAATCTTCCAGGCCCAGGAATCAAACTGGTGTCTCCTGCATTGCAGGTGGATTCTTAACCAGCTGAGCTACAGAGAAGCCCATTCATCTTACTAAGTTCACGTAAAAACTAAATAGGAAGTCAAACACTGTTTTCTCGTTCTTATTCTATAAAAAATGCATCACTCCTCAGTACTGAGGCTCTGGAAACAGGCTTCCTGGCCTAAAACTGTGGCCTTACGACCTTTAAACTGTGTTTCTAGGCAAATGGATGAATTCCCTATGCCTTAGTTGTCTTGTTTTAAAGTATTAAAACATTACATGTTTAATAGGATTTCTGTGTAGAAGAAATGAGAACATGCATAAAACAGCCTTAGAAAAGTGTCCTGACACTCTGTTACATAATGTAAGTGATGTGTTTATTTTTTTTTTTAACTTTTGTTGAAATATAGCTGATTTAAAATGTGTTAGCTTCAGGTGTAAAGCAAAGATTTATATTTATACACATACACATATATATTCTTTTTTAGATTATTTTCCATTAAAGATTATTATAAAATATTTAATGTACTTTCCTGAGCTATACTGTAGACTCTTGTTGGGTTATCTATTTTATATATATATATAACAATGTGTATATTTTAATCATGCATATATTTAAATGTGTATATGTAAATAATAATGTGTATATTTTAATTCCAAACTCCTAATTTATCCTCTTTCCTCTTAGATAAAATGTTTGTTTTGTAAGTCTGTGAGTCTAATTTTGTTTTGTAAATAAGTTTATTTATATATTTTTTAAAAAAATTTAGCATATAAGCAATACCATATATTTGTCTTTTTCTGTCTGCCTTACTTTATTTAGTATGATAATGTAGGTCCATCCATGTTGCTGCAAATGACATCATTTTATACTTTTTTCACAGCTGAATAATCTTCCATTTTGTCTTTATGCTACAAAAAAGGAATTCAAACATAAAGATAGTCATTCAAATAATAAGAGAATAAAAGAAAAGGAGGGGTAAACATATATACAAAAATAAATTCAAAACAGCTAGCCAAAGGTAAAAGAATATACACATCAATGATTACCTTACATCTAAATGGATTAAATACTCCAACCAAAAGATAATTATTTTTTGTTACAAAAAGGCTTTTTACATATTAACTGGGGACAGTCAAATCCTGTCTATCTGCTCTTAAATCCTATCACTTTGGTCCAAATTATGACCAACTGTCTTACACCATGCTGAATAATAAAGGAAGACTTGGGCCTGAGTCTTGTCCTGAGCCACATGCTTCCCTCAGCTTCGATCTAGATTCTTCCTGATCTTCCCTTACCAGCCATCTTTGAAGACAGAGGTATAGCCTCAGTAGCAAAGCAAGACAGCTCTGTCTCCTTGGCACCCCAGATTCCACCAAAGAAAAGGATGGACAGACGTATTCACAGGTGGTACAACTCCACTTATTCATTTCCTATTGATTTGATATGAGTAAGCTTTGATAAATCAATAACTGTTTATTGACAGCCAACTTTGTGGCAAGCATTATTCAAGGGACCAAAAATACCTTTTTAAAAAGCCAAATTGAGTTCTCATTTACACAGCTTTTATAGTAGAGAGATAAAATGCATGTTTTTTTTTTTTTAATACCAGGTTTTAAGCAATTGCAAGTATGATAAGTCTAAGAAAGAAAATTGGAGGTAGCCAAATATAGGTAAGGAGGTTGGTAAAAGGGTATATAAAGTGGACTTGTGATTAAAATAAATAAGGAACAATAAAATTGAAAGTGTAAGAGATAAGCTGCAGTTAGACTGGTTAAAATAAGCAGAAAAGGCAAAAAATTCTTCAGAAAAGAATATGTATAAGATGGCCATATGATGGAAGAGATAAGCAAAACATGGTGCATAAAATAAATTGAAGATGGAGCAAAGGTAACAGAGACACACAGGGTGAGCTTATTGATGGCCAGAGAGACCAAGTTATTAAAGACTTGAATACATTATAACACCAATGAAAAAGCATTGAAAAGTTTTTAGTAGAGTAATTAAAAGTTCAGAATTGCTTTTGAAAGTTCACTCTGACAGCAGTGTAGAGACATGTTTGGCAAGGGGATAAGTAGATGCAAGTGAATCTATTTAAAAGGCTACTTAAGTAAAACATGTAAGATATTATGATGGGTCAGGCTAAAGGATTTAAAAGCAGATGGGAAAAAGGTTCATAGTTCAGAGAAATATATAGGAATGAGAACTGACGATATGTATGTGAGAAGGGAGGTAGAAGAGACTCTGGATGGAATAATTCAGTACATAGTATTGTTGTTTGCTGCAATGTGCAACATGGAAGTAAGATAATTGTGATGTGCTGTTTGAGAGCTCTCTCATATACCAAAGTGGAGATGGTGGGAACCAGCTGAATGTGTGGATCTGGAGCTCAGAAGAGGGGACTGGACTGAGGACATAATTTTCAGCACTGAAATCATAACTGTAAGAATACACTAGGGAATAAAATATGCAGTGGGGGAAAAAATTCTCTAAGGGAACCTACAGAAACTGCAAAATTTTCAATAGAAGAAAGCTAACTTTGTAAAGGAGGTATCAGAGAGGTGGGGGACAGTGAAGAATCCATAAAACCCAAGAAGTAATGGTGTTTCAAAACTGGAGAAGGGTAGAGTTTGAAATGCTTGTGAGAGCCTAGCGTGTTAAGGGACAGCAATGTTCATTGGTCCCACCATGGAATCATCAGTGAGCATACCTAGAACCACTTTGATGGCTCGAAATATTTGACATATGACTGATGTGGACAGAAATTCACATAATAAGTCTGGGGAATTTTCATGTTATTCTGAAGGAGAGGCAAAAGATTGTAATAGTTTGATGGAAAACTGAGGTCAAGGCAATGCAAGTATAAGATTGTAAATCTAAAAGCTGAAAAAGAAGAGAGAAAAATATAGGTTACTCAGTATCTCAGAATTCTCAAGAAAGTGAAATGAACCAGAGAAGTGGAGGTATTGATTTTAAACTAGGGAGAAACATAGTCTCACATTCTTTAGTTTCTGGGAAGAGGATATACAAATACATGAAAGTCTTAGTGAAAGTTTTTAGATCGTTCTTTCCAGGTTTGCTGCTCAGTTCCATTCTCATAGTTTGAGCATGTGTGAAGCATATGACTTGTCTTTTTGTTTTTTTTGGTGTCTGAAACAAGATAATTTACATCTAGAACTAGTGTAGAGATGGTTACATATCACCCTGAGATCCCAGAGTTTGACTTTGATTCAGCCCTGGCTTGACATATTCTGAGTTGCTTCACTTTTTAATTTATTTTTTAATATATTTATTTTTTAATTTAATTTAATTTTTTTTTAAATTTTTACTTTATTCTACTTTACAATACTGTATTGGTTTTGCCATACATCAACATGAATCCACCACAGGTGTATACTGACACATATATGGAATTTAGAAAGATAGTAATGATGACCCTGTATGTGAGACAACAAAAAAGACACAGATGTATAGAATGGACTTTTGGCCTCTGAGGGAGAGGGAGAGGGTGGGATGATTTGGGAGAATGGTATTGAAGCGTGTATACTATCATGTAAGAAACGAGGCGCCGGTCTATGTTCCATGCAGGATGCAGGATGCTTGGGGCTGGTGCACGGGGATGATCCAGTGAGTTGCTTCACTTAATGAAGATCTGAGTGTGTAACCTTCCAGAAAGTAGCAGCAAGAGAAAGTTTCTGAAAATAACATCCTCTATTTCTCAACCCTTGTACTAGATAATGTCTGTTATGTTCAAGATAGGCTAGGCTTAAGCAAAAAATAAAAAATCTCCAAAGTTTATTTCTTGCTTTGTTATGTGTCTATTTCAAGTTATAAGAGGGAAAGGAGAGCCAAGCTAATGGATGATCCCATGTCTTATAGCTCCCTCATCTGAAACTAGAGCCTCCCAGCCTATGGAGGAAGAAGAGTAGAGAAAGCTGAAAAGTTGTATGTATGCTTTGGTAAGTCACTCCAGGAGAGAAACCTGTTATTTCCTCGCACTTCAATGGACATGAGTTTGAGTAAACTCTGGGAATTGGTGATGGACAGGGAGGCTTGGTGTGCTGCAGTCCATGGGGTCACAAAGAGTTGGACACAACTGAGCAACTGAGCTGAACTGAACTGAACACTTCTAGTGGTTAGAAGAAGTTACTTGGCCCTGCCTAACTGTATTTCCTAGGAAGGTTAAGGAATATGAGGTAACAGAATTCTGGATGAGCACCACTGTCTTTGCCACAACCCATTCTTCTGGTCACTGACATTATTCTTTCTACATATATAATATACTCTACCCACTCAATCTCATCCAACCAGGACATTTAAACTCAAAGCCTTGGATTTCATGTTGTTGTTCTATAGATTTTTCACTGGTTCCAAATATAACATCTTAGAGCAGAGACCTATAGACACCACCCATTCTCAAATTGTAATATGAAATAGAGACAAAATAAGCAATATAAGCACTTTTATCTCATTCAGAAATGAAAAGAAAGAAATAGCCAGCAATAACAGATCCAAAGAGACTTGAACTTCCATTTGATGAATATTATGAAGGCCTCCTGCTTTGGATCAGAAAATAATTTGTGACTAAACTCTATTCTATGTCCAAAAACTTCAGGCTCCTGTTTCTACCATCTGAAATGTTCATCCTGTCTCATTATACTTCTTGAACACATCCTGAGTAGGTATTGAGAAATATCTCCTCTTATTTCAGAGTTATTCAGTTCTGAGGGCAAGGGGAAATTTCTAAAAGACGTTTTAGCTTTTAAAAAATTTATAATTTAACTCAAGTCCCAGTTTTTTAGCAACACACTATTTCTCAAAAATATAGTAGGTTTCTTGCTATTTAATATCAAGTAAAGCCAGTGTCTATATTTGCTTTCATATCTCTCACTCTTTTTCCATTTGAAGAGGTTATCATAAAATTAAAGATAGTTTATTTAAAAGCTCTGCTTCTTAAATTATTTTATATTAGAAGATACTTTCTTCAAAATGTTGTGTTAGCTTCTATTGCACAGCAAACTGAATCAGCTATAAACGTATATATATATATATATATATCCCTTCTGTCTTGGATTTTCTTCTAACTTAGGTCACCAAAGAGCACGGAATAGAGTTCCCTGAGCTATACAGTAGGTTCTCATTCAGTTCAGTTCAGTTCAGTCGCTCAATCGTGTCTGACTCTTTGCGACCCCATGAATCACAGCACACCAGGCCTCCCTGTCCATCACCAACTCCCGGAGTTCACTCAGACTCACATCCATCGAGTCAGAGATGCCAACCAGCCATCTCATCCTCTGTCATACCCTTCTCCTCCTGCCCCCAATCCCTCCCAGCATCAGAGTCTTTTCCAATGAGTCATCTCTTCGCATGAGGTGGCCAAAGTACTGGACTTTCAGCTTTATTACTATTTTTTTTTAATTTATTTAATTTTACTTTACAATACTCTATTGGCTTTGTCATACATCGACATGAATCCACCACAGGTGTACACAAGCTCCCAATCCTGAATCCCCCTCCCACCTCCCACCCCACNACATCCTACCATTTCACTGAATTTGTTTATTAATTCTAGCATATTTTTGGTGGCACCTTTAGGATTTTCTATATACAAGATCATATTATCAGCAAACAGAGATAACTATACATATGCATACAAACAAATTCTATTGGAGATTCGTAATTTGTATGTCTTCCTTTCCCTTATAACAGTTTTTATCTGTGCTGTAAATTTTTGATTGATGGCCATTATTCGTTACTGTTCAGTCACTAAGTCATGCCTGACTCTATACAATACTATGGATTGCAGCACATCAGATTTCCCTGTCCTTCACTATCTCTGAGTTTGCTCAGATTCATGTCCATTGAGTCCATGATGCCATCTAACCCTTCTACCCTCTGCTTCACTCTGCTCCCTTTGGCTTCAATCTTTTCCAACATCAGGGTCTTTTCCAATGAGTTGGCTCTTTGCATCAGTTGGCCAAAGTATTGGAGATTCAGCTTCAGCATCAGCCCTTCCAATGAATATTCACAGTTGACTTCTTTTATGATTGACAGGTTTGATCTCCTTGCAGTCCAAGGGACTGTCAAGAGTCTTCTCCAGCACCATGATTCAAAAGTTTCAGTTCTTCAGAACTCAGCCTTCTTTATGGTCCAACTATCACATCCATACATTACTGGAAAATCCATAGCTTTGAGATCCATAACCTTGCCCAATTTGATCCACTTGCTGTGCCATTTAAATACTTTATGACTCCCCATTTACCTTAGTTCTGTATTATCAATTTTCCCTCTTATATTAATAAATCATCCCTATTTTATAAATCAAGGAGAAGTATTAGTCTAATTAGTGAGAGTCTCCTCCAAAATACTGACTTAATTATCATTGCTTAGAAGATTTAGTAAAAGAGACTCATCATTAGCTATCATTTTGTTGAGTCTAGTTTGTTGGTATGGGAAAGGAACCAAGATCATCATTCTCAAGGAGTCTGAACTGTTAAATGCTATGTCATTATTAGGTGATTATTGCTTTTGTTGTACCTTGATAGTCATTATCATGCATGACACTGTGTTTCAGTAATCAAATTATGGTCATATGTTTTGGATTGGTTTTCCTAGCCAATATAATTCCTATTTGGCTTATAAAACTAGTGGCATGAACTTAAAGTCCCTGATTGATAACTACAGCTTCCAATTTAGTGGAAGAGGTTGTATTCCTCTAGTAGAAATGTTGTTTATTTCTGATTTGAAGGAACCAGAAATGCTAACCCAGAAGAATACAATCTCAGGGGACTGGAATCAAATTTTATAAATCAACCTTTGATTATTATTTTAAGGGAGGTAATGTCTACTCTTCACACATTTCCCTTGGCTCCCAGAGGTGTGTGTTGTAGTGTTAGTGAGCAATTTTATACACTGGATTGTGGCTCAAGGTGTAGATCAAAGACAGTGCCATAAACTGATGATATTTTCCCAGAGCCTGTGTCTTGGATGAGGTTTCACCATTGTATTCCATCTATCAGGCTGACTGTTTCAAAGATACAGAGTTCATATTAAGCCACGTAGTGATGAGTCATTGCTATGCGTTGCGATATTTGTATAATGCTGCATTGATACAATGGGTGTTTGAAGGCAACAGATTCTGATGCTGGTGTGGATTCTGTGAATAGGTGGTGTAAAACTTCATATGGAATGTATATCAACACTAATAAAGACAAATTGCTGCTTCCTTCAAGTTGGAAATAGTCCAATATAATTGAACTATTGAAAATAAGTCCAATAGCCTTAAGGTGGCCAAAGGAATAGTGCTGTTTTGAGGCCCAATAGCTGTTTCCGCTATCATTTTTGACATTTCAGCAATGGCATAACTGAATTAGCCTCACTGAGAGAAATTTCATGTTATCGCACATATGAATATATTCCATCTTTGCCACAATGATTCCTCTGTTTATGGGATTTGGGGAGGTTCAATAAAGAATTTGTCTGACATTCAAAATATGGGTAACTTTGATACATGATTCTGTATAAGATGATGCTTTTTGGCAGGTGTTATTGTAACACAAAAAATTCTTATAGTTCATATCACTCCCATAGGTCCATCATGCATTTTTCTCCTGAAACATGTTTTCAGTGATCATGTCTTGTTTAGTTCAGGCCCGGAAGTAATGGCCCTGAGATTATCCACAATTCATAAATTCAGNTCTGCATATCTGAGGTTATTGATATTTCTCTTGGCAATCTTGATTCCAGTTTGTGTTTCTTCCAGTCCAGCTTTTCTCATGTACAGTGCATATAAGTTAAATAGGCAGGGTGACAATATAATAGGCTATATATGTCAATCCCAATCTCCCAATTCATCTCAGCACTACCCCATTTACTGTATGACCCAGCAATCTCACTACTGAGCATATACGCAGAGAAAACCATAATTCAAATGACACATGCACCCTTATGTTAACTGAAGCACTAGTTAACAATAGCCAGAACGTGGAAACAACTTATATGTTTACCAACAGAGGAATAGATAAAGAATATGTGGTACATATATACAATTGAATATTGCCTAGCCATAAAAAGGAGTGAAACTGGGCCATTTGTAGAGATGTGGATGGACCTAGAGTCTGTTATACAGAGTGAAGTAAGTCAGAAAGAGAAAAGCAAATGTTGCATATTAATGCATGTATATGGAATCTAGAAAAATGCTACAGATAATCTCATTTGAAAAACAGAAATAGAGACACAGATGTAGAAAAAAANTATGTTAACTGAAGCACTAGTTAACAATAGCCAGAACGTGGAAACAACTTATATGTTTACCAACAGAGGAATAGATAAAGAATATGTGGTACATATATACAATTGAATATTGCCTAGCCATAAAAAGGAGTGAAACTGGGCCATTTGTAGAGATGTGGATGGACCTAGAGTCTGTTATACAGAGTGAAGTAAGTCAGAAAGAGAAAAGCAAATGTTGCATATTAATGCATGTATATGGAATCTAGAAAAATGCTACAGATAATCTCATTTGAAAAACAGAAATAGAGACACAGATGTAGAAAAAAATATATCAAAAACTATAGTTTTCATAAGCCTTGCCTGTGTCAGTTAATTCAATGGAAAGGTTTTACTATGTGTCATACCCTAAACTTCATTTTTGCCATGCAAGATCATTTGTCACTGAGAAGTTTCAGTAACAGGTGTGAATGCCATACCTAGCTGACGTTTTTTCAAGAAGATACATTTAAATTAATCTCTGTCTCTCCAAAGATTTCTCAACTTTATTTCCTAGTTTTAGAATTTCAAATATATCTTCTCTTACAATATTTTAAGGCTGAATATCTTGAATAGTTCTATTCTTTTTCGTTTCTGTTTGACACCTGAATAATTCCTTCCCATGCTTATATCTTTCTTGTAATATCTTCCCAAATGCACTGCATAAATATTAGTTCACTCTTGATATTTATTAGCTCATATATCAATCATTAAAAATGCCTCTTAATCAACCATAAAAGGAATGAAATTGGGTTCTTTGTATAGACATGAATGGACCTAGAGACTGTCATACAGAATGAAGTAAGAAACAGAAAAATAAATCTTGTATATTAGTACATATATGTGGAATCTAAAAGCGTGATATAGATGATCTTATCCACGAAACAAAAATAAGGACACAGATGTAGTGAAAAAACTTATGGATACCAAGGGGGAAAATGGAGGTGGGATGAAGTGAGAGATTGGGATTGAGATTTATATGCTCTTGTATAAAACAGAGATAACTACTGAGAACCTATTATATAGCTCAGGAACTCAAAGCTCTGTAGTGACCTAAATGGGAAGGAAATCCGAAACATAGGGGATATATGCATATATATATATATATAATTTGCTTTTCTGTACAGAAAAAACTAACACAAGATTATAAAGCACCTATAGTCCAATAAAAAATAATTTTTTAAAATGCCTCTTAGCTTCTCTCCAAGGATAATCTTTGCTATTGTAATGCAGTTTCCATTTTCCTACCAGATTAAGATCATGAAAGCACAACTCTGATCCTATTTAATTTATAAGTATCTTCATATACATCACAAGAACATTTGTATGTTGAGTATCCATTGCATGCCAGACATGGTTTCATGTTTTATCTTATGTAATTATTGCAGAAATTTGATAATCACACCCATTCAACTCATTAACTTCTTATACATAAGGACATAAAGCAACTTTTTCCATGTTAGATAGTATTAATGGACAGAGCTAGACTTTTGAATAGAAACTGCCTTGATTGGAAACCATTCCATTTCATTCCGTCAACATTCTTATCCATGAAGGAGTTAAAATGATAGATTAAATCTGTAAAATCTAAGCAATTAAACCAGCTTGAGCTCTGTGAATTGTTTAGATTTTGCACACTGCACTGCAGATAAGATTTGTCTGAATTAAATTGTCCAAGTCTCAGGCACCTTGGTGTCCATAAGAAATCATCACAATTTAACACATTTCCTAGATATATTTAGAATGTCAAATTGTAGGCATTTTCTGCTAGCTTTTTTCCCCCTATTTTCTCCTTAATATAAATCTGGCAGGGGTAAGTGTGGGTGAAATGAAGGAAACCACCTTCAAATACAAAAGTGACACCACAGCTCACACTACGATGTGATGACCACATTATCAAAAGGCTTAATTTAAGGAACCAGCAGAAATAGTACTTGTATACTTTTTTAAATACAGTAATTTCATCTCATTCTTTTTCTCACTTCTTAATTCACAGTGTGATATGTTTAATTTTTTTTTTTTTTTAACAGACAATGCTGCTGTTTGGAAGATGCTCTTCACACACTCTCTTTTCCAGTTTGCTCACCCTTTCAGAAAAACATTGATTAAAACTGCCATTATATGCCTTACATCTATGTACTCCATTTTGTCTCCTGAATTTTAATCTCTCACTGCTGACCTTTCTTTTTAAAAAGCCCAAAATAAAAATAAACTATAATCAATCAATCTGTACTCACCAGTGTTTTAAATATAGTTAAATACATGTGATATTTATAAGTGGAATAGATAGTTACAGGAGCTATGATTTTCTTAATAACTATACTATTCAATCATTCAGCCTTTTTTGTGTGTATGCAACTAATGACACTGGCCATTTCATATTTATTTTAAAATCTATTTTTCCAGTGTACCTTTCTGTATAATTATAGATAACCTGGAAAATTCAATAAACTAGAAAACTCCCATCACCAAAAAAGAAATTCTTTCAGAGTTTATGTTCATATACTTTACAGAGCTATTTACATACACTGTGCATGTGATGTATCTTGATTTTCCAATACAATGAGGCATTTCTAATATCTTTGCAAATATCATTAATGACTATTGTTCTAATCCATTTTGCCTCAGTTTACCTACTCATTCTGCTGTGGTTCATCATTTATCTTCCTTTTATATTCTTTGGAGTAAATACAGTTCTGCTGTGGATAATGTTCCAATGATGCCTTAGGACAAATTCCTGAAAACTGGGATTTCTTGATCAAAGTTTAATGTTGTTATCAAGCTTATAAATACACATTGTGAGGTTCTTTTCCAAAATCATNTTCCTTTTATATTCTTTGGAGTAAATACAGTTCTGCTGTGGATAATGTTCCAATGATGCCTTAGGACAAATTCCTGAAAACTTGGATTTCTTGATCAAAGTTTAATGTTGTTATCAAGCTTATAAATACACATTGTGAGGTTCTTTTCCAAAATCATTGTACAATTTTAGGATTTCAGCAGTGAAACACTATTAGTCATCTCACTCAAGCAAATGTTGAAACTGATTAGAGCAGCAACCCTCAACATTTTGTCACCACGGATCAGTTTTATAGAAGACAATTTTTCAATCGGGCTGGGGATGGGGGATGGTTCAGGTGCATTGCATTTATTGTGTACTTTATTTCTATTATTATTGTATCAGTTGCTCTTCAGATCATCAGACATTAGATCCTGAAGATCAGGGACCACTCGATTAGAGTAAATTACATCTTCCACTAATGATTAGTTCACATTAAACAAATTCTTATGTTTTTAGCACTTAACTGCTGACTTTTTTTTAAGTTCTTACAGAGGTAATATTAATTCAGGAAGCCTTTCAAAAAAATTAAAAAGGTGAAAAAGCTATTATTAGACTCATTCACAGGTGAGAGATTTCAGACAGATGACAGTCAAATAAAATTTCTGAGGTCATTCAGGGGATTGCTGAGACTAGGTCACATCCTGCAACCCTTAGTTCAGTTCAGTTCAGTCGCTCAGTCAAGTCCGACTCTGAACTGCAGAATGCCAAGCTTCCCTGTCCATCACCAACTTCCAAAGTTTACCCAAGCTCATGTCCATTGATTTGGTGATGTCATTCAACTATCTCATCCTCTATTGTCCCCTTCTCCTCTCACCTTCAATCTTTCTCAGCATCAGCATCTTTTCAAATGAATCAGCTCTTCACATCAGATGGCCAAAGTATTGCAGTTTCAGCTTCAACATCAGTCCTTCCAATGAACACTCAGGACCGATATTTAGGATAGACTGGTTGGAACTCCTTGCAGTCCAAGGGACTCTCAAGAGTCTTCTCCAACACCACAATTTAGAAGCATCAGTTCTTCAGTGCTCAGCTTTTTTTATAGTCCAATTCTCACATCCATACATGACTACTGGAAAAACCATGGCTTTGAGCATACGGACCTTTGTTGGCAAAGTAATCTGCTTTTTAATATGCTGTCTAGGTTGCTCATAATTTTCCTTCCAAGGAGCAAGCATCTTTTAATTTCATTGCTGCCGTCAACATCTCCAGTGATTTTGGAGCCCAAAAACTAAAATCTGACACTGTTTCCACTGTTTCCCCATCTATTTCCCATGAAGTGATGGGACCAGATACCATGANAGATAAACTGTTTCCCACTTGTTTTTTTCCCATGATATATTTTTAAGACAGGCCTTATCATGCCCATTCCTTTGGCCTATGTTGCAAACAAATTCTCTTGGAGGGTGAGGTCATTTAGATTCTGAAATCTGCTATTAATTCTTCAGGGAAAAAGTAATCCAACAGAAAGAAATTGCCAGGCAAAGGTCAAGATTTAGAAAATTTTCATTGGTCACGCTCTTACGTCCCCAAGTTAATACAGATATCTTTGATTAAGACAATAACTTTAATCTTGCCATATCTATGAAGTTGTGCTCATAGAGGAAGAGATATTAAATGGTCCCAAACAGGACCTGTTGGAAACTAAAGTGTCTTATTTCGTGACACCAAATTATCAATGACAATAACTAGTAAATGAGTGTTTCAGGCACTAAGTATTGCATTTAATTTACTTCACCTCTGATTTTCACCACATGGTGCCATAGCATTTTGCAGATAAAAGGAATTTAAATGAGTTGCCCTCCATGTCATGAAAAGAAAGTGAAAGTTGCTCAGTCGTTCCCTACTCTTCGCAACCCCATGGGCTATATAGTCCATGGAATTCTCCAGGCCAGAATACTGGAGTGGATAGCCATCCTCTTCTCCAGGGCATCTTCTCAATACCGGGATGAAGGCCAGGTCTCTTGCATTGCAGGTAGATTCTTACCAGCTGAGCCACCAAGGAAGTCCAAGAGTACTGGAGTGGGTAAACTGTCCTTTTCCAGCCAGCCTTCCCAATAAAGGAATTAAACTGGGGTCTCCTGCATTGCAGGCAGATTCTTTACCAGCTGAACTAGCAGAGAAGCCCCGTGTCATATGCCTAATGTAAGATTAAAAATTAGTATCTGACCAAGACTCTGAACATCAAATTTCAGATCCATAAGCTGTTATTCCCTTGAGTAATTTCTAAAATGAAAACTTATGTTAAATAAAGAAGTAACATATTATCTCTATAACTACTAATGCATCTATGAGAAATTATCTGAATGGTATTTGGGGCCAAAGAACTAGTCACTCCCTTCCTTAAAAATAATTTAAAATCCCTATAATAAATTTAACTTTCTTCTACAATAAATAAGAAATGCTTGACAATTTTTCTATATTTTTGACTCTCAGTACACCAACTTTCCTTTTGGAAGCCACTAGTAATTTTCCTTGTCTACTTTCTGCCAGTCTCTTCCATCACTCTTAGCTCACCACATAAGTTACTTTACCTAGGTGTTTATTTCTGGCCTCAAGATAAAGCAAAGTCCTTTCCCATTGGCTTGGATTTTTTCTTCCTAGTATCTGATGCAACAGTAGGCAGTTGTCAGAAAAAAATAAATAAAGGGGCAAAAATATTAAATCATGAGTATTCATGAGTCTCCACTCTCTGCTCACTTTCTGGACCTGGATGTATTGTCATGTTGATCCAGGTGTTGCTGAGTCAGACAGCTGTAGCGGGCTAACACCCTAGAAAGAGAGGGAAAAAAGCAAATAATTGAAAATAATTGCTAAGTAAGTCAAAGGGGAAAAATATATTTTTTATCCTAAAATAAAATGTATACAGTTTGGGACTTCCCTAGTGATCCAGAGCTAAGACTTCGCCTTCCAATGCAGGGAATGCAGGTTCGATCTCAGGTCAGGGCCCTAAGATCCCACATGCTTCGTGGCAAAACAAAATAAAACAAAACATAAAACAGAAGCAATAGTGTAACAAGTTCAATAAAGTATTTAAAAAATGTTCCACATCAAAAAAATGCACACAGGAGTTCTTCACACTTCTGTGACGTTTTCATTAATTTTGGAAATATGCCACAATAAATACTAAATGCAAACATGCATGAAAATATGCAGTCAATACTGAGAAACAGGAGTTTATGAAAAGGTAATCAGAATCTTCAAAGATTGGTAGAATAGAAACCATGAAATGATACTTTAAAATTTTAGGGTCAGTGAAAAAGATAATAATATGAAGTTCTGAACAAAACTCATTGAACAGAGTTGAGTTAACATTAAACAACTCTAATAAGAACCAATAAATCTACATATCTAGTTGGTATTTTCTAAAACTTGTGAGATTGGTTTGTTAATTGACTTATCCCATGGCATCTTGTATGGCAAAATATCTTGATAAAAAGCATTCAGAATTGATGAGTGAATCATATTGTATCATCTATGGCATAGTACTTCTGTACATTGTACTTTAGTGTTGCACTTAGTAGACAGGGGTGAGTAAAGAGTCATTTAGCAATAATTTAGGGTTTGCAGATCCTATATTTACATGGAAACTTCTCAAAGCTGCAATTCTAATGCAAAGGTAGCCATGGATAATACATAAATTAGCATGTCTGTATTCACATTTTTATGTATTTATTTCTTCTTTTTAAATCTGAATTATAAACTAACAATATTATATCTGTTTACTAGTTTCAGGTGTATAGCACTGTCATTCAGAATTTTTTCAGATCATACTCCATTAAAAGTTGTTACAAGATAATGACTATAAATGCTATACATGCATTCTTGTCACTTATCTGTTTTATACGTAGTAGTATTTGTATCCCTTATAGCCCTAATTTACAACTGCTCCCTTTCTTCTCCAATCAGTAGATTTTTTTTTTTATATCTGTGAGTCTGTTTCATTTTGCATACACATTTATCTGCCTTCTTTCTTTATATTCCACATATAAGTGTAATCATTATACAGTATGCATATTTATCTACTCTTAATTATTTTTCTAAATTTTACAACTTCAAGTCATTAAAAAAAAACTCTAACTTTTCCTCTGGAAGCTCTAGTGGCATATTTATTTTTAACAAAATAATTTATTCAATATGTGAGATTATAAAGTTTATTATATTGGACCATGCATGATTTCTTAATAGATAATGTTAGAGTTAAAAGGAAACATTTTAAATAAGTCTCATACTTATTTTAAATAAGTTCCTGTTTTGTTGCCTCCTCTTGAATCTGCTCCTCACCTTCTTCCAAAGGAACAATTATTGAACAAACTACAGACTTTCTCATACTGCTGCTTCAATTTTTATTTTTTTCCTACTAGTTCCTACTAGTCAACACACCCCCTGCTGGCTCTAGCCTAACATTCATGCCACTTTATTAAAAATGCCAATAACACTCAAATAATAGATGTATTTCACTTGTGTTTTATATGCTGATTTAAATGCAAGTAATGATAAAAGGACCTAAGTGCTATGGATTAGATTACATAATGAAATAATCCTTTGAAATTAGCTCTTTCTCCTTGCAAATAATTTATTTCCTGAAAACTACACCCTTGGTAAAGTTAAGGCTTTATACAAGAGTTTCCATAGTAGTGGTTATCACAGATTTATTGTCCAGATGTATGATGAGAGGAAACACTTTGCTTTTATGAGTTGCTGCCTAGGTATTTCACAATATGTTAACTCAGCTCACACCCAGAGTCTAGGTATTTAAATGAAGACTTGAGTTTAAATTTCCACTTTGCTTTTCCTGAGACACTTAAAATAACTACTTATAGTTAAGCCTTGGAAAAGGTAATGACTTCTGTCCCTGACCACCTTATAAATACTGTTACAGTAGGCATATGATGACCCTTGTTTCTATCTTCTGCTCACTCCTGACCTGAGACTGAAGACTGCCCTTCCCCAGGCTGATAAGAGGAAGAATAATATATATTAATTTTTGTGATTCTACCTCCTTTGTGAGGATGTACTGAAATTGCAACTTCAATCAAAGCAATCCTATGAATTCTACTTCCCCAAAGTGAATGAGTGGACACTGAGGGAGCTACTGCCAATCCCACATGGGAGCTGGCGGGGGGTGGGGAGTGGGGCACTTGTACCATCTTATAAGGCAGGTCATAATGTTCATACTCTTAATTCATACACCAACTCCAACTTCTCAATATATCAACATAACCTACTTAAAGGCCAGGTGAGCTCCCAGAAATGAACAGATTCCAGCACCTCTTCATTAATTTAAACAAACTTGGTAATATCAGGTTGGCTTTTGAGACAGCTATTCCCTGAGAGACAGACAGAAGTAAGATAACAGTAACCCTAAAGATAATTGTTTATAATAGAAATAAAACTGTTAATCATATTGGAGCTCAAATGAGCAGATTAAACAGATACACAGATTCACAAAGTTTAGAAGCTTTATTTCATTTCTGAGCATTTGTAGCTCTGAGCAAGAGCATGATAAGCCAAGATTCTGGAATCAGAACCTCTGTGCTTCTATTTAATAGCTTTGTGCTTTGGACTATGTTACTTAAATTTTATGAGTCTCAGTATCTTTATCTGCCAAATGTAATACCTCCCTTAGAATTTTGTTGGGAATTATAAAACCAAAAACAAATTCAAAATGTCTGTTGCCTGATGATATTTAATAAATGTTCTATTTTCTTCTAAAGAAATTAACTAGCTGCTGCTGCTGCTGCTAAGTCACTTCACTCGTGTCCTAACAGAGGCTTAAGCAATACAGACGTTTATTATTCCAGAGTAGAAGTAACTCAATGTTGTAATGAAAACCCAGGAACCGTTTCTCTGCTTTTTGCCAACCTAAGTCTTGGCCATCTCCTCAAGTTTCCAAGTTGGTTACTGTACTTACAAAGCTCATGCCTTCATGTATATTGCTATATGGAAAACTGCTGGAAAATAAGATTTTTATGCATACAAATCTCTCTTTTCCCAGAGAAGAAAATCTTTCATGCCTGTTCAGTCTTATTGGTCAGAAATGGGCCACAGGCAAGATCCAGATATTCATTCTAAAAGGGGAATGCATTATAATTTCTGTGGTAGGCTTAGTGAAATGATTGCTTCAGTAGCTTGTTTTGCAATCAAAGAGGAAGTCTAAATGGCTGATGATCAAAAAAACACATCAATTCAGTTCAGTTCAGTCACTCAGTTGTGTCTGATTCTTTGCGACTCCATGAATCTCAGCATGCCAGGCCTCCGTGTCCATCACCATCTCCCGGAGTTCACCCAGACTTGCGTCCATCAAGTCGGTGATGCCATCCAGCCATCTCATCCTCTGTCATCCCCTTCTCCTCCTGCCCCCAATCCCTCCCAGCATCAGAGTCTTTTCCAATGAATCAACTCTTTGCATGAGGTGGCCAAAGTACTGGAGTTTCAGCCTTAGCATCATTCCTTCCAAAGAACACCCAGGACTGATCTCCTTTAGATTGGACTGGTTGGATCTCCTTGCATCCAAGGGACTCTCAAAAATCTTCTCTAACACCACAGTTCAAAAGCATCAATTCTTCGGTGCTCAGCTTTCTTCACAGTCCAACTCTCACATCCATACATGACCCCTGGAAAAA
>SJYV01011119.1:341919-397494 GCA_006410875.1 Neotragus pygmaeus | reverse complement strand
TACTTGGATGCAATCTCAAAAATGACAGAATGATCTCTGTTCATTTTCAAGGCAAACCGTTCAGTATCACAGTAATCCAAGACTATGCTCCAACCAGTAATCTGAAGAAACTGAAATTGAAGAGTTCTATGAAGACCTACAAGACCTTTTAGAACTAACACCCAAAAAAGATGTCTTTTCGATTATAGGGGACTGGAATGCTAAAGTAGGAAGTCAAGAAACACCTGGAGTAACAGGCAAATTTGGCCTTGGAACATGGAATGAAACAGGGCAAAAGCTAATAGAGTTTTGCCAAGAGAACGCACTGGTCATAGCAAACACCCTCTTTCAACAACACAAGAGAAGACTCTACACATGGACATCACCAGATGGTCAACATCAAAATTCAGATTGATTATATTCTTTGCAGCCAAGATGGAGAAGCTCTATACAGTCAGCAAAAACAAGACCAGGAGCTGACTCTGGCTCAGATCATCAGCTCCTTATTGCCAAATTCAGACTTAAATTTAAGAAAGTAGTGAAAACCACTAGACCATTCAGGTATGACCTAAATCAAATCCCTTACGATTATACAGTGGAAGTGAGAAACAGATTTAAGGGACTAGATCTGATAGGTAGAGTGCCTGATGAACTATCGTTGGAGGTTCATGACATTGTACAGGAGATAGGGATCAAGACAATCCCCGTGGAAAAGAAATGCAAAAAAGCAAAATGGCTCTCTGAGGAGGCCTTACAAATAGCTGTGAAAAGAAAAGTGAAAAGAAAAGGAGAAAAGGAAAGATATAAACATCTAAATGCAGAGTTCCAAATAGCAAGAAGAGATAGAAGAAAAAAATACCATAATGTCAGCCATTTTGATGGATTTGAAAAAATTTTCTCTTCCATAAGTATTTATTATTTATGTTTATATATGTTATTTTACCACATAGAAATTATGGGGAGTGTAAGAACCTAGAAGACAGCAATATCTCTAAGAAAATCTCACATATTTAACCAAAAGTTAATGATACAAATCTATGCACATTATTGCTGCTCATTAAATTATTTGATTGGATTATTGTGATGTCTCTGGATAATGATTAAGCATATTTCCCATAGAATGGGTTACATTTTTGGTAATGCCAGACGAATATATGACAGATATAGTGGATAAGGGCTTGATAACTTGTTTTCTTTGGGCTACAATATTAACACACATTATAACTTGTGCCTATATAACAGAAATATCTTCACATGTATAATTACATGCACTATGCAGAACTGCCTAAACTGGGAATTACCACAATTCCAAATTTACAGATGTGGAACTTGAATCTCAAAGATACCAAATTATATACTCAAGGTCTCATACCTAAACTGAAAGTCAAGGCTAATACTCAGAGTTTCTGATTCTAAGCCCCATATTCTTCATTAAACTCCCTCAAACAGGTTTCTTCTGAANACAGATGTGGAACTTGAATCTCAAAGATACCAAATTATATACTCAAGGTCTCATACCTAAACTGAAAGTCAAGGCTAATACTCAGAGTTTCTGATTCTAAGCCCCATACTCTTCATTAAACTCCCTCAAACATGTTTCTTCTGAAAGATGACATATATTAAAAAAAATGATTTCTAAATAATTGTAGGCAGTACTTCCTTTAGAGAGAGTCAGAGATAAGTGGAGGAGACCATTTTTTGACATATGTTTTTGGATGTGGTATGGCTGGATTTGTGCAAATCAAATATAATTATATAGAAACTTGAGAGAGTGAATTTCTCCCCTAGAAAAATCAGAACATTTGAGAAATATATGGCTTAGGAGAATGAACTATCAAAATACTGTTCTAAACTGCATCCCCAATGATTTTACATGTAATTTACATATTGATTTCCAAGGACAAATGCCCTCAAAAGAGGCTTTGAATTCTGATGCCATGGAGGTTAAAGTGAGGGGATGGGTAGCATTAAAAAAGTAGACAAGCCTTTTTATATCTAACATTATCCATTCATCAAACATGTCTTAAAATTCTGCATGTATATTGAAGACTCAAAGTTGAATACTAATTGATAAATTACTGTTCTTGAGCAACTGCTCAGAGTTAGGAAAATATATGTGAACAAAAATATTTCACAGTAACTGATAAAGAGCTTGATAGAGGTATTAACTGAATTTGGACTTGAATGAAAAGTGAATTAGCCAGTTGGGAAGAAGTTCATAGAAGGAAGAAAGAGGAGTGTGTGAAAACAGTATGGCATGCTACCAGCTGAGAAATGTGCAGGTAAAGATATTTACAGTGTTGCTCTATTTGCAGGAGATACATTACAAATGACTCATTTTGATATAAAGGATGAGCTTGTGGTGATAAGATTGAGTTTGAGGTAGAATTAGGAGAGAGAAGGAGTAGGGGAGAGGCTTAAGTGAATTCTTCTCAACATTTGACTAAAGTCCATTTGCCTTAATAGAATAGTCCACTCTTCTGCAAAAGTGGAATTCTGCATTCATTACCCTAAAGATTTGACTTTCTTGTTAAGGCAAATATACCTGACCTAATCTGACTTGAATAACAATCTTCATGGCCCAGGGTGACTCAAATCCCTTTACCCCCAAAGAGACAAAGAATCACTTCACAATGCCAACTAGTTTTCATTCCCANGACTTTCTTGTTAAGGCAAATATACCTGACCTAATCTGACTTGAATAACAATCTTCATGGCCCAGGGTGACTCAAATCCCTTTACCCCCAAAGAGACAAAGAATCACTTCACAATGCCAACTAGTTTTCATTCCCAGAGGAAGTACTCTTTGTCAATTTAGGAACTTCTACAGTATTTATTATCTGACACTTAATCACATGCTAATTTGTATTGTTATCTCAATTTTTAATATGTTGACATCATATTTTCCCAACCTTGAGAACAAGGTTGGTTTTTTCCCTCATTTTCTACATTCCATAAATAGAGCATATGTAGTATTGGATACAAACTATAAAAAGGGGAAAAAAGCGGAAAATGAAAACATTTAAAAGGAGAAGAAAGCATTAAAGGAAAAATAATTTAACTTTCTGTTTCATCAATATTTTTTAAACACCTATTTTGAATATATGGGTGACAACAGAAGTTTCAACAAACTATAATATATGAAGTTGCAATAATCCCAAAGTACTGATATTCAAAATGGGATAGCCTACAATGACTGATGCAGACTTCTCCCATCCATACCAGGTACCCATATGTCATAATGATTATTTCCTCTGGTGGTTCAGCTGGTAAAGAATCTTCCTGCAATGCAGGAGACATGGGTTCGATCCCTGGGTTGGGAAATTTCCCCTGTAGAAGGGAAAGGTAACTCACTCCAGCATTCTTGCCTGAAGAGTTCCATAAACAGAAGAGTCTGGCGGGCTAGAGCCTATGGAGTAGCAAAGAGTCTGACACAACTGAACAACTAAAACTTTCACTTTGTATTTATAAAGATAAAGGAAATATGAGAGGAAGTTTTAATTTTCAAGTGTTATATGGTCTGAGACCATTAAGTCTGTATGATATTTAACGTGTCAGTATCTATCTCCTCTTAGGCTCACATCTATAAAATGGAGAAGACAAAACACACCTTCCATATGTCTCACAGAAGGATTTCAAAATCAGTGATTTACATAACTTGCTGAATATTCAGAAGCTAAGAGTCCAGTTGACAAATGACTATTTCCCTTCTACTCTCTTAAGGGAAAAGTAGGAACACTCAAAGGGAAAATTAAAAGGACAGGAAAATCCAATCCCATCCACTTTATTCCTTTTTAAAGATCTCAGATATGTTTGTCTTGAGATGTTCAGATTTATCATTTTAAAATGCACACATTTGAAGATTTCAATTGCTTGTTTTTCCCCAGTCCCCATTACCAATCAATCTGCTCTCTCTATGCAGAATTTTTAACCCTCTTTAAAACAAAGTGCTCTGCAAGTATGGCTTATTCTTCTGTATAAAGCTACAGGGGGGAAAGGGAGATTACTTAGCTTCTAGTCCACCACTCAAAAGGTGGATTTATCAGACTAAAAGGTTTGCAAAAGAATTTTAGTAGGTAAATATAAATCTGGCTGCACTTTTGATAGTGATTAATATTCTAGGGCTAATAAAAACTTGCTGGCAAAATGCCCCCAGAAGATGGCATTGTTTACACTATTGTCAGAGAAGAACAGCTGTTTATCCCTGCTACATCCAGAGCTGTCGTATTCTTACCGAAATGTTAACAAATCTTAGACAAATGTCTGCTGTTTAAGGCTCAAATTTGCTCTGAGAACAGGTGTGTTTGAAAGAGAGGAAAAAAAGCTACAACTGTAAATAGGATTTAAAATGAGGTGCGATTTATATACTAAGTCTGCATATAGACAGTTAAATGCAGAATTCCAATATTTACTAATAACTTGAAGATCATTCACAGTTTCCGGGCTTCATGTAAAAATTTTCCCTGATTGCCTTTCAATGCATATTCCAAGCACATTTTACTGACACAGATAGATTTCAGTCATGCTGTCAGAAAATGGAGCAACATCTTCCATAACTTTTGAAACATTTAACTATTTTTAGAGAGGTATAAAAGGTAAGGTTAGAAGGTAGGAGAGGTGTAAAGGTGTAGTGGAGCATTAAACTCAGTGAACAAAGAACTGTGTTCTCTGGTAGTATTTTCTCATTTATAAAAAGAGAGGTCTTGAAATGTTGGTAAAGATGTGGAGCTGGATAAATCTCACTCACTGCTGGTGGGGACGCGGGCGGGGTAAGAATTGGTAACATTTTATAAAACAATTAGCAATACCTACTAAAGTTGAAAATAAGCATTTCCTACAATCCAGAAATCTTACTTTTAAGTACATAATTGAGAAATATTAAGAGACCAGTAAAAGATTGTATAGTTTATATTGAGAAAAATCTGGAAACAATCTATAGATTCATAAGCAGATAAGGAATAAATTATGGAATGTTCATAAAATAAAATATAGCAGTTGAAATAATTATAACTACTTGTATTGAAATGTATAAATTAATATATATGTGCATATATGTGTTTATACATATATAAAATGTGAGTTGTTGAGTAAATTGCAAGGTATAAAATGGAAAAGTATGATGCCATTTATGTATTGGCTAAAGACAATCTAAGCAATACTATATATTGCTCAGCAATGTAAATATGTTTTCTAAAATATAAAAACAGTGAACAGGAAGGGAAGTGTTTACTTCTAAATATGGGATCAGGCAAAAATACAAAAAGGACTTAAAATAAATTTTTACCATTTTATTTATTTCAAGATCATATAAATATTAAAGAACATGCAAATCTGGACAATAGTTCCTAGTTTTTCTAGACTATAGTATGCTTAAGCTAGGCACATAGGTGTTTTTAAACCTGGAATTCTGGATTTCAATAGGAGAAGGCAAGCCCATGCTTCTAGACCTGGAAACCCCAGCCCCCTCCTCACTCAGACCCCTGCCAACTGAGCAGCTTCTTGGATCTCTTCCACTTTGGTATTTTGTGATCTCCTGGTCATGGCCTTTCTCCCACTACTGCAGCCTGTCCTGAAGAAGTGTTCTGGTTGTCTAAAAATCTAGAATATCACATAATTATTTTCAGGTAGAAGCTTAGAGACAAGAGGATCATTTACTTACAAATGAGAAGACCTCGGAATTCTTCTCGCTATAATAAAATAAGGGTGTCGCTAACCCAATTCTCATTCAACTCTAGATTAATATTCCAATGATGTGAGTCCAGCTCTAACCAAAAGGACGGGGCTAACTTCAGGGTTCATGCAGAAGCTGCTTGCGTCCCAGCTCAACCTGCTGTAGCTGTGCAGCTGTCGGCTGAGGACCGAGGCTGTCAGGAATCAACTGTGTAAAATAAGTCTGCATATTTGTTACTGCTGAGGGAAACGGTGGGGGAGGGGTACGAAAAAGGAGACATCAACTTCCCCTGAAGTGACTCCATCCCTAATCTGATTATAAACTCAAGTAGAAATCATTATGGCTCCTCATTTTGTTAAGGTTTGACAGTTTTCTGACGGCTTCCAATAAAAACAAAATAAGCTGATTTATAGTCAAGCAGGAGAAACCCCAGTTGTAAACTAGAAGTCAAAGATAAAACCAGGGTTTCTAATAGGGGGCCTTTAGGAAGAAACCAAAACTACTATTTCCCCATCTTTTAAAATTTAAATCCTATCCAGAGAAGCTTTAAGATCTAGAATCCTATGAGTCAACTAGAACCCCCACCCTGAGTCTCATCTACCACGCCCGATCTGTCTTCCCCGCTCTCTTAGATGCCAGGAACCTCCTGGGCTCCGGAACCGAAATCACCAAACACCTTGTGGTACTTGCCCAAAGCTACGTGCCAACAGCGAGGAGGGACACGCAGACCTGGTCCGCCGTCAAAGGATGAGCCACGGGAGACGGGAGCTGGGTGCGGGGTTGGGACCACGTTAAACCGCTATATCAGAAATCCCAATATTACCAATGCCAGTCAGCCTTCCATACTAGAGAAAAAACCCGGGGCAAATTCAATAGCGTATTTCAATAATTCAAGTCTTCCCTCGCCTCTTAAAAAAAAGAAAGAAAGAAAACCATCTCGTTGACAAGCTTTCCAAAGGAAATTCCCTCTTGCTAATGCGTTCTCTCTTCCAACTCCTGTTAGTATCCCTTTAGTATCGTTCTTCGAAAACCTGATTTAAATTTCAATGCTTTTAAGCATCCCCCACATTGGGGGGCAGGGAAGGATGGGAACCTGAGAGACCGAGGCAGAGATGGAGATGTGCGGTCCCTTCCCGGTCCCCTCCAGGTAGCCTGCGCGCACCGAACGGCGGGCGGTCGGGGTGGAACGCACCGGAGCGCAGCGAAGACCCGCCCAGGCATCTCTTATAGGAGAGAGCCGGGCGGGCCTGGCCGGGGGCGGCGCCGCGCGCCCTATTCGCCTATAAGGAGCTGTCCGCCGCCCGGGTGCTGATTCCAGCTCTAGTGGCTAGCGAGGTGCGTTCGGCTGTCCAGCGAGCTCGGCGCCTTGTTTGGCTTTGGGTCGGGTTTGCGCCTTTAAGAAGGGGGGACGAGAAGGAAGAGGCGAGCGAGGAAGGGAAGTGCAAGCCGGCGGCAGTTGCGGGGACAGTAGCTCCGTCTGCACCTCCAGAGAAACCCCCGCCACGGTTTCAGTAGAGCGTTTGGACAAGGGATGGAGTGAAGCCTCGAGTGCCTCTCCACGGGGGGGAGGGTGGGGGTCAGACTGTGCAGAGGAGAAGAGAGAGAAAGAGAAAGAAGCCGCGGCTGGCGCCTGAGAATTTGGAATTCGTTTGGGAGGGACCTCTTACTCGGGGGAAATGGATTCTGGACCACGGCTGACCAGCGTTTTCACTTTGTTCTTTTCCGGCTTGTGGCATTTAGGATTAACAGCGGCAAATTGTGAGTACCAGGAGCTTGGGGCGGGTAGGTGAGGTGGGAGACCCTGGCGTTTGGAAAGACACTCAACTGTCCAGGCGTGTTCAATTGTGTCTACTCTGAGCAGAGGAAGAGGGGGAAAATGCTGATTGGTGTGTTTCTATCTCTCTAACCATCCCAAAAGTTAGCAGAGCTCGAAGGAGCCAGCCCCTCTGGATTTTCTGCCCTTCTTCCCGAATCGGAAAGTTCGGGGGAGAAGGGAAAGGTTTTTTTTTGCCTCAGCCTCCCGCTAGCTCCCCGTTCTGTACCTGCCTGATCTTAGCCAAAGCTTCTCCCGGAAAGGATCCCCAATTCTGGCTGTAGAAATGAGGGCTGATCTTTCAGACACAGAGATGCTCCCAGCCACTGCACTCGGTGACAGCGGTTCCTTTCTGAATGCGGCTGCCTCTCCCGGATTTGCAGTATGCCCTGTGCCTTCCGATCCATGGCTTTCAGCTCTCCCCTAGGCAGAAGGCTCCAGTTGGGATGCCCTACAACCAATGGTCATCTGTTTAATCGGGTTGGGAGTTTTGGCCTAAAAGTCATGGGCCCATGTAGTCAAACCACAAGACCAATGGCTGCCCCTGTTATAGGAGAAAGAGCTTTGATGCACACTCCACTCCCAAAATCTTTGTGCCAAAGAACACATAATGAGTATGCACTAAGTGTACACTCTGCCATCCAAGCTCTAACCTCGGCAAGTGTGAGGTATTTAATTTAATAGGCAGGAAAGCTGGACACCTGGGGATCCGCCACCTGCACTGTATATTTAAAGAACTCAGTTCCTCAAACTTGAATAAATTGCCGGAGCCATCAAAGGTGCAAGCTCAATTGCTCAGCTGCCTCTCTAGGCAGAGAAAGAGAAGTTTTTTCAGCTCTGGAAACTCCTAAATGAAGAAAGAATGCAACTAAGCCATCTGTGTTGTTTCCAAAGATGGTTTATTAAGTTTCCTCAAGGTTCTGGGTTTCCTGCCTTATCTACTAACTTCATCATGAACCTCAGTAATATCTAACCAAATTCGAACTGTTCTAATACTTTTTTCTTATTTTTGTGGGGTGAACAATTACTGTTGGAGAAGAGTAGGGAGGCCACTTACTACTTATAAGTTTCTCTACCTCACTTTCCACCCTCTTAATCCAAAAGGCCCTTAAGAAAGAGATACTCAGTACCTCAAGGGAAAACAATTGGAAAATGTTCACTGATAATGATCCAAAGTTGACCCAGTGCTCCTATCTGTGATTGCAAGTTTTGGGGTTCTGAAATTGATAGTTAGTGGAAATGGATTATAAAGATTTTTGTTATAAAATCTGTATTTCAAAGGTATGATTACGAGGTCAGCATCTTTAAAGGGAAGGAAGCAAAAGGCCTTAGTTCAGAAATTATTTCAGAAAATAGGTAAGCACAGGGTGAAATCTAACATTTCTCTCCTCTTTCTCCTCCTCTTCTCCCCACATCCTCCTGCTTTTCCCTCTCTCTCTCTCTCTTTTTTTTTTTTTTCTTTTGTAAGTAAAATTGTTCCCATGGTGCTGTAGAAAAATATCTAAGTGGTTCAGTAAGAGGAAGTTAGGCATGGTGCTTTCTTTCTCTAACTCCTAGAACACTAGAGGTCAGTATTGTCCTAATGATGCAAAGGTGTGGCTGTAAAATAGCTGTGCTTTTCCTCTAGCACATACACCTATCTGAAAACAGTTAATATTTTGAAGATCTATGAAGAAAAACTGAGGAATAAGGGTGAAATAAATAGAACATGCTCTAGAGGAATATGGTTTGGGCTTCCTTATGTAGCATCTTAAGAGCAAGAAAAAAAAAAAAAAACATAGGATGAGTTTTTCTGTAAATTAACTGAATTATAGTTAATGTTACAATAATGTTCATAAAACCTAAATGGTATGAGCTTAAGGCTCATGCTTATCATTACTGATGCAGCAATAAAGCTAATTCTAGGCATTTAAAATAAAACCTTGTGATAATGAGCTTTAGTATTTCATCACTGACAGTGTAATTTCCCTATTTCCAATCAGCATTTCCATTGAATGCGTGCTGCTTGCTAAATGTATGGGGGTTAGTGTTCTTAAACAGTAATGTTAAATGTTTTTATTTTGCCAAACAAAATGTATTAACTGAGTGAACAATAGAATAGCAGCAGAAAATTACTTTGAATTCAGNATGCCAGAAACTGTGATAAGTGTTTCCAAGATTTATCTCATTTAATTCTTAAACCAACCTTATAAGATGAGGACTACTGTCATCATCCATTTTAATGAATGATCAATGTGAGTCCTAAAGATGTTAAATTATTTTCTTAAGATGAATCATCTAGGGATATTATACTAACAACAATATAAAGTTCTGTTTTACACTATATCCCATAGCTTTTACCATTGATGACATTACTTCATCATCAAAAATCTGGTTTGTTTAATGCTTATAAAGATAACATAAAATTTGGATGTTAATGAATTTATAAGCTTGGGCCCTAATATTCACCCATTCACTTGAAAAATGAAGACCGAATTCTGAACTGCACTACCGGGTTAATCAAAAAATACTACAACGCTTAAAGTTCACTAAGAAAAGAGAGTGAAATTGTAGTTGTTTCATTCCCAGGATTAATTGTTTCTCTTCTACCGTGAGGAATGTATCTGCTCCTTGACAAACTGTTGACAAGTTTGCCACACAGTAGGGGAGTACATATGCTCTACTGTGATACTGTAAAATGAAAATGCGGATGGAGTTCTGTTGCCTACAGCTGTTAACTTTTTAAACAGCATTAGGAAATTTTGCCAAATTAATTCTACATATAGTAGAATAAATAACAATAAACAATGTGTCTTGTTTTCATTAAAAATAAGTATATAATGAGGGAGAGAGAAAGTAGAGCATAAAATCACCATCCTTAAAAAGTCTCACAGTAGATTTTC
Organism: Neotragus pygmaeus; assembly: GCA_006410875.1. Classification (NCBI taxonomy): domain Eukaryota; kingdom Metazoa; phylum Chordata; class Mammalia; order Artiodactyla; family Bovidae; genus Neotragus; species Neotragus pygmaeus. The sequence continues at coordinate 387,149 of SJYV01011119.1, read as the reverse complement.
TTTTTTTTAAATTATCTATTTTAATTGGAGGCTAATTACTTTACAGTATTGTGGTGGTTTTGCCAAACATTGACATGAACCAGCCATGGGTGTATGTGTGTTCCCCATCCTGAACCCCCATCCCACCTCCCTTCCCATCCTATCCCTCAGGGTCATCCCAGTGCACCAGCCCTGAGCACCCTGTCTCATNAGGCTAATTACTTTACAGTATTGTGGTGGTTTTGCCAAACATTGACATGAACCAGCCATGGGTGTACGTGTGTTCCCCATCCTGAACCCCCATCCCACCTCCCTTCCCATCCTATCCCTCAGGGTCATCCCAGTGCACCAGCCCTGAGCACCCTGTCTCATGCATCGAACCTGGACTGGCGATCTAGCTCAAGTATGGTAATATACATCACATTAGATTTTCACAGAGCACTTCACTTTCAAGTGGCTGAACAAAATTAAACAGTAAACAAACTGCAAAAACAGTTAAAAATGTAAACAAACAAATAATTAGGTAGATAAGGCCTTAAGTATCTCTAATTCCCACTGTAAGAACAGAATTGAACAGATGCTCACTGGACAATGTTTATTTGCCAGACAATGGTCCAGAAAATTCATAAATTCTGTGTTATTTAATAGGTAATCTCCTGAAAGACACCTAATATCACTATTCCTATGTTATAGATGAGGAAACTAGAACTTGTACTTTATGCTTCTCAGGAAATCTAAGGGCTTTTCTGGGCTACAGAAAAGATTCCAAGTCTGGTTATATAACTTCAAAATCTATTTTTCCAGGACCTCCCTGGTTGTTAAGTGGTTAAGAACACGCCTTGCAGTGCAAGGGACGCCAGTTCAATCCCTGGTCTGGGAACTAAGATTCCACATGCTGCAGAGCGACTAAGCCTGCGGGCCGCAACCACTGAGTCTGGACACTGCAACAAAAGATCCTGCATGCTGAAACTAAGACCTGACAAAGTCAAATAAATGAATAAATAACTATTTTTAAGAAGCGAACAGAATACATCTTTCCTATCTTATTACACTGTTGACAAAGCATAAAATAGAGATTTTAAAAATGTATAAGAAAGTACTTGATTCATTATGACTTGCTGTTTATTAGCACTAAAAATTTAATTTGAGAAAAAAAATAGATAAATAAACCTGGCTAGAAGTTCTGAGCATCTGACAAGAGGAAGCAACATTACCACCCTGAAGAATTTTTAAGACAACTGTGTGGTTTGAAAAGCAGAGAGCGAGAGATAAAGTCCTTGAAAATCATTCTGTGGCTTAAAGCTGATACATCTGAAAGAGGACACGTGGATGCAATCCAGTGGGCAATTACTACTCAGCTGCCACCTTTACCATACCTGCCGTTTGCATCCTCTAACCAACTGTCCCGAGCAGTATTCCTTTGCGTCAGCCAATTATGCTCACTGAGACATTGCAACCTGGTGTGCAGGAACAGTGCTGTCAAACCAGAGGTCTTCTTTCTGTTGTTGTTTTTCAAATTTTGTCAGAAATTCCTTTCTTTGGATAAAAGCACAATTTCCCAGATCCAAAGCAAACATGACCTTTTCTGATCTTTCCTTTTCTTTTTATTCATGGTCTGCAAAAAACCCATTGACATATCTTGAAGTAAAAGCTCAAGGTAGGACTTTGCACATGAATTCACTCCTTTGGTATTTCCCAAACAACATTCATAAGTCAAATATCAGGTGACCCTTTGACCCATACCCTCATGGAGTTCTTTATATCTGTGAAATTTCTTTCATTCACATATGGCAGTTTGTCTTCTGCTATTTTGTGAAAATTTCTGGGGACACATATGGATAGGCAAATGCAACAAATCCTGCTGCTTCATTCAAAACCATCAAACCTGTCTAGAAGCTGTAACTTGACTTTCAGAATAGATGGACACTTATCTCTATCTAAAGAGAAATATAACTGTAATTCTAACTTAATTACATTCCATGATAAGAACAAACCAGTGTCTACAGGGCTAATCATCTGAGATAATACAATAAATATACATTGGCCCAGACTTTACAAAGTTTGTTACCTCTAAAATTACAGTAATTCAGATTTTAATAAATACTATTTTTTTGTTGATCTGCCAAGGAACTCCAATTTAACTGTGTATTACCTTGGCAGTATAAATCTTTTTCAAATAATAGCTAGAATGACAACTAAAATAAATCCAGTGATTAGCATATATTATCTAGGTTTAAAATTACAAGCTTTGGCTTTCCTTTAGTGTTTGTGTCCTCTGACCACATCAACAATGTTTTGGGACTGAAGCTTTTTTGAAGGACCGTTCCATTTGCAGGACTTCACTTCCATTGCTGGAACCCATACTTTGCCAATCAGCTTGTAGAATGATTAATCATGTTGGTATAAATCTTTATAGTATCAACATTTGATTAGAAATTTAAAAAAAAATCCTAAGTCATAAAATTAAATTTCAGCCATGAAAATAAAAGATGTTTGTTCCTTGGAAGAAAAGCTATGATAAACCTTGACAGAGTATTAAAAGGCAGAGACATTACTTTACTGACAAAGGTCCATCTAGTCAAAGCTATGGTTTTTCCAGTAGTCATGTATGGATGTGAGAGTTGGACCATAAAGAAAGCTGACTGCCAAAGAATTGATGCTTTTTAACTATGCTGTTGGAGAAGACTCTTGAGAGTCCCTTGGACTTCAAGGAGATCCAACCAGTCCATCCTAAAGGAGATCAGTCCTAGGTGTTCATTGGAAGGACTAATGTTGAAGCTGAAACTCCAGTACTTTGGCCACCTGATACAAAGAACTGACTCATGAGAAAAGACCCTGATGCTGGGAAAGATTGAAGGCGGGAGGAGAAGGGGACAATAGAGGATAAGATGGTTGGATGGCATCAACGACTCAATGGGCATGAATTTGAGCAAGCTCTTGGAGATGGTGATGGACAGGGAGGCCTGGCGTGCTGCAGCCCAAGCGGTCTCAAGGAGCTGGACACGACTGACCAACTGAATAACAACAAAAGTAAGTCAGAAAAAGTAAAGCATATCACTTATATGTGGAGCCTAAAACGAACCTATCTACAAAACAGAAACAGAATCACAGACACAGACAACAATCTTGAGGTTGCCAAGCGGGTAGGGCGAGAGGGAAGGACTGGAAATTTGGGGTTGGTAGATGCCAACCGTTACATTTAGAATGGATAAACTACAAAGTCCTAAGGTACAGCACAGGGAAATATATTTAATATCTTGTGATAATCAAAGAGAGTATAAAAAAGAAAAATATCTTCAAAGTAGGAATCAAGATGTTTTGAGGATTGACTGGAATTATGTTGCTTAAAAAAAAAAAAAGCACTGCTTTCTGAGAATATGCATAAGNACAAAATGTATTAACTGAGTGAACAATAGAATAGCAGCAGAAAATTACTTTGAATTCAGTTCTGGTGGTCTTTCAAACCTGTGATGCAGAACCTCTAAGGAAAAAAAAAATAACATTCCACAATTCTTCCAGATTTCTGTTGTCCACATACTTAATCCATTTTTATAGTGCTTTTGTTTATTTTTTAGCTACAATCTATCAACATTTATATGCATATATTGACAAAGAGAAATCTTTTAAACTGTCAATTTTTGTAAGTTTATAGATAATTTGGAGGATTTTCCCCCAGGATTCTTACTTCTATATTTTGAAATAATACTTCAAGTCATTTGTGACAGTACCCTTGGAAATGGATTATTTACCCAAGATGCTCCATGGTATACTTGTGAATTTTGTTCAACTAAAAACAACTTTTAATTATTTCTAATCTTCTGGCAACAATTTATTATTGTTGGTGCTGTTTGTGTGTGTTTAATTTTCTCATAATCTGACCAAAATTTGGGCATTTAGGTACAAGGGGAAAATGAATTCTTGCCCAATTGTAGGTCTTATAAGTTTCTATTTAAACAAAATTAAAATAAAGTCAGGTTAGAAGGCCAGCTACAGTATAGTTAATATGAATCTGTGCAGAGAACGAAATTACCAACCAGTAATAAAAACTCTGGAAATTCCCCCATTTCAGATTTTCAGGATATTAAACAGCTACATTACTTCCTTTGGGTTTACCCTGAAGGAATTAGTTATTTTCAAATGTAGATATGATAGGCCAGTGTTAAATGAAAAAACATTTTACATGTAATATCAGCTCCTTTGACATAAGAATAAATGACATGACTTGATAGTTGGTTAGAATGAAACTAGGATTTTGAAATGATAGGAGTTCTAGCCCTAGCTATGCCACAGCTAAGATGCCAAACACCCATCAGGTGATGCATCATTTCTGTTCTCACAGCTCAGGTATAAAATAGCAATTAAGATATGTATCTACTCCCAAATAGAATAGCAGCTCAGATTTTACAGAGGACATTCTTCAAACAGGTATGTTAAAAGACATGCTTGCATTCAGAAAACAAGAGGGATGGAAAGGACACTTTTAGGGTCACTGTTCACTTTATTTTACAATAATTGGAAGTTATTTGATTATAAAGATCCTTAATTCTGACCAGTCACTTGAATGATCTCTAAGCATCTTTTCTCTTTGTTGCTACATATTAGGTCCACACAGATAACAGCCAGAAGAGAAAAATCCAAACTCTTTACTCCTTTCATCACAGGCAGAACTTTATCGAAAATACAGGAAGATGTCAATCATATTCCTAAAGATCTTCAAATAAAGAGACGTACTGTACCTTGAGTTTTCTGAAGCTTATGCACAAACCCAATCAAAATGTAATATTATAAATAAACAAAGACTAGATTCTTATTAGCAGGAAAGTGTTTGCCATTTACTTTTTTGTGGCATTTACATTGCAGTCATCAGAAGTGAAAGAAACATTATATTGCTCATTTGCAAGAGTCCTGATGATTTTTCTATGGTTGAGTGGGCCGGTCTTTGACTATCCAGATGAATTCTTTTCCCTTTCTCTTCACATAGTTCCCATCTCCAAACCAGATTCATATTTCCACAACTGGAAAACAGAAAACCTGGACTAGCAATTATCATACAAGGGTATACACTTTTAAAAAGTCAGTTTCTGTAAGAATCACCTTAACTCACCCCTGTGTCTTATTCTTATTCTAATGAATGACTGACTGTCCTCTAAACTGCAGTTTTCTTTTCCCAGCTTCTCTTGCCTTGCCTTTCTTTAATGGGACCTAGTTTCCCTTTACTAGATTGCTTTATTTTTCAGTGCGTGCCCATTTGTGATATCATTAAAAATGTTCCGAAAATTTTTGTTTTAGATGGTGAACAAAAAGCTCTTTATCTTGTATGCCAGAACTCTGCTGAAATATGACCTATATATACAAGCCTAATTATCCTTGTCATGTAGGACAGTGGGGAGATGGTCTAGTTACCTGAAAGGTTAGAGTACAAATATCATTCACTCAAAAAGGCTTTATTTTGAAGTTTCACGGTTCTCATTAGACACTTCTGGGATAATAGTACTTAAAACTGTTAAGCAATTATACTTAGAATAACAACATAATATTGCTTTAATTCCTACTAGCTGCTAGCTGCTATGGACTTAGTATCTCCCAATCCATGTGCTGTGTTCATGCAATTTGGCAAGGATGCACAGCTAGGTAGACTTTATTAAATCCAGTTTACAGATGAGTAAATTTAAGGTTGCTGCTGCTGCTAAGTCGCTTCAGTTGTGTCCAACTCTGTGTGACCCCATAGACAGAAGCCCACCAGGCTTCCCCGACCCTGGGATACTCCAGGCAAGAACACTGGAGTGGGTTGCCATTTTCTTCTCCAATGCATGAAGTGAAAAGTGAAAGTGAAGTCACTCAGTCGTGTTCAACCCTCAGCAACCCCATGGACTGCAGCCTTCCAGGCTCCTCTGCCCATGGGATTTTCCAGGCAAGAGTACTGGAGTGGGGTGTAAGGTTAATAGACATTAATAATTTTCCCAAGATCATAAACTCAAGGAATGAAAAAAATCAGGATCTGGATCTGGATCTGTCTATCTCCAAAGATCAGACTCTTTATAAGATATGAAATTAATCCCCATGAATTCTGATGGGGTCTGTGTGTGTGCATCTGAAGAAAGTTGCCTTGGTATCTCTGTAGTTAGTCTCTGCAGCTCTATTCATAACAAAGGCCGTGGAGGCAGCTTTTTCCACCAGAACCAGCTCCTGAGCTTTACCTTAATCTACATCTGATGCAAGATGCCAGACATTGCAATAGTCAAAGACTGGAAGCCTTATATCTGGATAAACAACCAAATGTTCTGTTTTTCTTTTACAAGTTTCAGTTTAAAACTTGATAAGGAAAGGATATAGCCTTGAAGATGTGATGTGTGTGCAAACACACATACATACACAATACCATAAAAAGGTACCTCTGTTGGTATCATGTCTTGTAAGTCAATAGATGTCAGACAAAACTATTAATTAAATAACAGGTATAAGCTTCCTTTCTCAGCGTTGGGCTGGTCCTGAACAGGCTCTGCCTAATACTATAAATTTCATCCAAATTACTCCTCCCATGTTGTCTAATTGCCAGTTTCTGGAATTCTGTATTCTACAGGCAAACCATGCTTTCTCATGTTTTCTTGTGTTTATTGGCATATGTCTGTCTACTTGATTGAGAATGTCCTTTCACATTTTTTTATCTTCTATCACTTTCTCCATCTCCTCCCCTGTGAAACATATACACTTTCCCCAGGCTAGGTCAAATGTCCCTGTATATTACTACTATATTTCCATAGCATTTCCAGTCCATGTCTCCCCAACTAAATGTGCATTTCCCTGATTATCATATTTTATCTGATATCTATAGTCAATGCCTAAAATATATGGATGAGAGAAGAAATGAATGGGTTCCAACTAAAATTTTTCATTTCTAAACCAAAATCTTTCTATGGTCCTACTGCTAGAGTCTTGAAATGCATAGGTTTATGTTAACTTGTTTTTTCAAATAAAAAGTAATACTTATTCTAGTATTGGAACTGTTAAGAAGATGTTAGAATATGCAGCTTTTAAGTGAAAGAGCCGAAATTTAGATCATTTGGTTGGATTTGGAGCTGAAGAGTAGGCTTCTGCATTTACACAAGGCTGCACATTTCCATGAGTTCACTGCTGACATGATCTTATTTCTGTGTCAAATGGCTCTTTGTTCCTAAAAGAGAACATCTTCCCATTCTTTGACCTTAAAACCAAGTTTGAGCTAATTTTATTAACTTGCTTTTGCAGTTTTAATGAGTGTTTTCCGTATAGTATGAAAATACACAGATATATATTGATATAAAAATCCTTCTTCATAACTCAGTGTTCAGTATAAAGAAGAAAAGTTTATATTCTATTTAATGGGGTTTTAGTCATAAACTACTGGAAAGATCTTATCTAATTACCAACCTACAATACTGTCCTGATAACATAATCCTGAGTCTCTGATGTCATCTTCTTATGCTGTGGTTGGGAGAAGATTTAAGTGTTAAGAGTTTGTGTATGTTACTCATTTGAAAAATTTTGTTGAAGAAATGAGTCCCAACAAAAAGTTCTCTTTGTTAAAGTCAAGTTTTCCTATGAAGCTGGAGAAATAAAGATGCATTAAAAGATAGAGGCCATGACCTCAAGGAACTTTATACATGAGCAGCCAGCAAAATAAATCTTTAATCACATCAAAGTGATAAATGCTATAACAAAGGTAAGCACAGGTGAGCATCTCAAAAGCTGGGGCATCGATGCAGGCTCTCTGAGGGAACTAGAATAGAAGTCAAGACTTAGAGTCAGACTTCCCAGCTGAGGAAAGGAAGGGAGGTATTAGAGGCTTTTTGTGTTGTAGTGATTACTTGCACAAGTGACTCATAGGCCTACAGATAGAGGAAAAAACTGGACAAGTAGGTAAACATGGGAGTCTGATTTTTACTGTGAAAACTATAGAAGGTCATCAAAATATTTTGAACATGTAATTAAATAATACATAATCAGACTTTTGTGTTTAAAAAATCACTGTATGAAGGAAAAATTAAAATGAGCAGAGGCTAGTCATAAGAAAATCAGTGAAGAGCTTATTACAATAACACAGGTGATAATTAATGGCCTAAGGAGGAAAGTTTCAGAACCTGCAAAGGTCATAAAGAATCAGAAAGAAAATTATGAGCCAAGTAAATTCAAAACCAAGGAATCTATGAGCAAGTAAACTCACAGAAGGCACAGATTTTTGGTTAAAATGTATTTTATTGCAGCTTCCATTGTTTTTGACAAATGAGAACTGTAGGTACTAGAAATGGTGCTTAGTTCTCTGAAATAAAGTTCTTCTCAGTGAATACCAAACAACCATATTCTCAGTGCAGTATATTTCATATTTGCATGACAACATATAGCACATGCTGTCTGTATCCATCATCCTGATGCATCTTGTAGTCTGTAAATTATGCTGGTTTTTGTCAGCAGAGTGAGAACTAGTCATTAAGGAAGGAGAAATTAAACCTCAATCCCCCACCTTCTCATCCCCCTCTGGCAGGGAGGTAAACCAGGGATCATAACTACTATCAGTGGCTGCTCTGGGGAAAGAGAAACCAGGGAAGTTGGGTGTGCCAGGTTGATTTGCCATCATTGGTAATTGATTTGCTGGCATAAATTCCAGATCTCTACATTTCTAATTGCTTTTGTGCATATTCTGGGGGGTTGTTTAATGCCATCTGTTCCTTAGATCAGCTGAATTGATTGAGTTTTAAAGGATGACAACATCAATGTTGAAGATAGAAAGAAAGTGAAGGAAAATGCCAAAATATCTCTTGTGGTGTATATTATTTTTAACTATCCACCTTTGGAAGCAGATACATCCTTCTGAAGACAGTCCGAGGCAAATAGCAGTCTAAAGAGATTTGCTTAATAGACAGATGCTTGTAGGTGTTAGTCTAGGCCACTGTTTCCTGAATATATGCATTCAGTCCCCTCTCCTCTGCCATCTTTCCTCTCTTCCCCAGTCCTCCTCTCTGTCATATGGCCAAGTATTTCAGGTAATACCACTGGCTTTTCCCTGATTATGGTAAGATGTGAAAAGAGGGGAGAAAAATATCTGTTGCATTCTGATGCTGCCTTGCTAAATATGTAGGCACAGTCACCAAATGTGGAACCTCCCATCAAAGCCTATTCTAAGAGCAGTCCTGACAGAGATGTACCACCCACTGCACTTGGGAAAGCCCACTGAATTCCAGTATCCCCACCCATCTGTCTGCAAACAACTCTTCTACTAACTCCATTGGTCCCTGAATCAGTAGATATGAAAAAGCCTTCAGTTTCATAGAGAAGCCTTAAAACACAGAGCCTCACTGGGAGAGAAAATATAAGAATTTAAATCTGTACTGAACTCCACTTGACTAAGAGAAACAGAAGAAACATTTCTAGAAGAGATAGAGCCCAGTGTCTGAAGGAGGGGGAGAGGATAATCTGAGTTGGGGAAGGGGAAACAGGAAGAATGTTCAGAATGTCCAAGACAAGTGTCACCCACTTTCTGATTTTGCCCAGGCTGACCCTCTGTATTGCAAGGGTAAAAGTGCTGCAGGTGGGCAATTGGGAGGTGATAAAGGACAGTAGAAAGAGCAAAGGTCCCACAGTTCTGGGTCGATGTGACTCTCACTCAGGATTTCCTATGGATACTAACATGAGCCTTGTGGTGTCAGTGTCAGTATAACATGAGTTACTCTGTATAAAACACACATGACTTGGTTTTATAATTGTTAGTGAAACTCAACATGGATGTTCTCAAAATCAGTTACAATAGTAATCAGGCAAAGATAAGAACATTTCCATTCCCAAGCAAATTTGGAAGGGCTCACTTTCCCTTCATCAGAGAGCTGAGTAATTGGCGAGGCAAAGGGTCAGAGGGCCTGTGGGTAGAATTGGTCTTCACCTGACAGAGACCCAAGGCCACCTGGGTTCTTCATGCTGCCTTGCTAAATAATACATAGGCAGAGTCACCAAACGTTAAACCTCCCATCAAGGACTTTTCTGAGGGCAGTCCTGACAGAGATCTACTACCCACTGCACTTGGGAAAGCCCACTTGGGCTCCTTCAAGGTTCAATCAGGTATGATCTCTGCTTCTGGGTTTTGGCCACTGAAATGCTTACTACAGACCTCATTAAGGAAGTGGAGAAAAGAGCTGCCCCTAGAAAAGAAAAGAGCACACCCTCTCCAGAAAACCCTGGTAGAAGATGTCAGTATTAGGGGAGAAGCATCCTTGAACAGACCTTGAGAAAAAAATCAGTGAACATGAGCAGGAATATATGTAGTGTCCCTAGTAGCCTAAGCTCTCCATTTGCAGACTTGAGCAGATGGAAGTTAAATCTGCTGGTCAGGAGAACTGTACTTTCCTTCTGGCTACTGCTGAAGCCTCCTTTTGGTGAATCTTTAGTTCAAGTGTTCTGTTCTTGTAAATATTGGGTTAAAATTGGGTGCTGCTACAACACCTGATGAATTATAAATGCTAAACCATCTTCAAGTGCATCATTCATTCATTCATTCATTCAAAAGTACTTATGAAATGCCTACTGTGCCTTTCTCTGTATAGTCATGAAAGCCTATTGCTATTGAAAACCAGCTGATGGAGGGAGAATTGGATTGGTGTCCACATAACCCAAAAACAGCAACAACGAAAAATAACAGTATCTCTTCAAGTCAAGGCCATGGCGTTGGGGTCCTCCCCTCTAGTCTTGTGCAGTGTATTAAGCACCTCTCTTCTCTTCCCGAGTCTTTTCTCTCTGCTTCCTTATCTTCAGCATTTCTTCCCCTTCATGCTTAATTTGCCACCTTTGCAATGCCCTTCCTTTCTTCCTTCCACTCTCCTCCCTCCCTTCCCCACATTCTTCTACTCCTATCCCTTCCTCTCTTCTCTACTCTCCTCTCCCCTTTCAGTCTCCCTTCTTTGACTCTGCCTGTTTCATTTAATGTTTAGTGATTTTTTTGTTGTTTTATGACCAAGGCTAATGCTCTTTAAACTTTGCCAATGAAGTGCTGCTTGCCAGGAAAAAAAAAAAAAAGAGTGCACAGAACCCAAGGGAGTCTGAGAGCTTAGCTTCACGTGGCTGCCGAAGCGTGTAATATCTTGAATTTTNGTTTTATGACCAAGGCTAATGCTCTTTAAACTTTGCCAATGAAGTGCTGCTTGCCAGGAAAAAAAAAAAAAAGAGTGCACAGAACCCAAGGGAGTCTGAGAGCTTAGCTTCACGTGGCTGCCGAAGCGTGTAATATCTTGAATTTTTTCTTAAACACTCAGACAAATTTGCATTCCATTCCATATTGCATCCATGTGTAAATTACAGGAAAAAAATTTCCCACAATCTCTGGTTAAAAATTGATGAGCAAAATTGATTTACTTAACCCATGACAAAGGGCCACATACACCCAGGGGCACAAGTTTAAGCTTTCTGGCTCTTTATCCCTATTTATGCCTTCTAGGATTCCTGTATGAAGAAGTACAACTTCCCTGTCTTACCTCTCATTTAGGAACAGGTAGCTTCCTTTCTCATTACATGTGATTGGTCTGTGAGCTGCAGATTATAATTTACCAATAATGGGAGGCGAGAAGAGTTTATAGATTCACATGAGGAAAGGAAACCCACAAGCCTACTTGATGAACAGAAATGGAACTTCAGGGAGGGGCTGTGAATAAGAAGTCTGTTCACCTTCACTCTGAGTCTGTGTCAGACCCCATGGCAGTCACCTGGCAACGTGCTCCACATCCATGGAGCTTACCTTTGAGTAAATGAGCTCTTTCAGGTTACAGGATTGGGGTCAATGAGGGCAGGGTTTTTGTTTGTTTGTTTTTTAAATGAAATTGGAAGCAGGCTGAGCTTACCAGGATATTAAAGGAGAGATTAATGCTTCTCCTTCTACAACAATCAGGAACTGTTCAACAGTCACAAGAAATGAAATCACCAGATTTCATTCACCAGATCAGAAGGTCCCAACATTAGAGATGAGAGATAAAGTTAAATGATGTGTTTCTTCCTAAGCAGAGCTTCCAAAGATACATTTCATCCCAGTGGTTGTACCCGATGGGCTCATTCTATTCCTCCCCACAGTCTGATGCATAGTTATCATCCTCCCCATTCTGGGACAAACATAAGCCAGATTGGACAGTCAGGTGATTTACCCATGATCAAATAACTTTCATGTGGTCACACTAGGGTGATAACCCATATTGCCCTGACACCAGAGTCCATATCTTTCTTACACCCTCAGTTCAGTTCAGTCATTCAGTTTTGTCCGACTCTTTATCATGAAGTTGCTCAGTCTTGTCCGACCCCATGGACTGTAGCCTACCAGGCTCCTCTGTCCATGGGATCTTCCAGGCAATAGTACTGGAGTGGGTTGCCATTTCCTTCTCCAAGGGATCTTCCCAACCCAGGGATCGAACCCAGGTCTCCTGCATCGTAGACAGATGTTTTACTGTCTGAGCCACTAGGGAAGTCCTGTCCATCTCTTTGCGACTCCATGAATCACAGCATGCCAGGCCTCCCTGTCTATCATCAACTCCTGGAGTTTACCCAAACTTACATACATCAAGTCGATGATGCCATCCAGCCATCGCATCCTCTGTCGTCCCCTTCTCCTCCTGCCCCAATCCCCTCCCAGCATCAGGGTCTTTTCCAATGAGTCAACTCTTTGCATGAGGTGGCCAAAGTATTGGAGTTNCATTCTTGATGTATTGATACTTATTACAATTTTTATTATTTGGAGGAGTCTATTCTAACTGAACTATTCCTAAGACTTTAGACAAATAAGGGATGACAGGTGTGCTGTGGGTACAATGTAAAGAAGGACCAAAGGGACGTGACCTGGACTGGGAGCTGCCAAGGTCAATTTCACACCATTTTATCAGATTTTCTAGTTACTTTGTGGTTCCAATTTCAGTCTTATCTTGAAAATCATCTGGTCAGGTTGCCTTCAATAGAACTCCATGTACTATAGTGCAAAACTAAAGTATTTTATATTTTATAGTAAAGCATTTTCTATTTGCCATTTTTTTCCTCTTCATAGCCCTCTCACCCCCTCAATATACATATATATGTGAGAAATTCTGGGATGAAATGAAAGGTGCCAAGTGGCCAAGGCAGGTGCTTCTGAGGTGACATAGTTACATGGCTCAGGAAAGGCCATGAACCAATCTCTTCAGAATACAATTTCTACCCCATTTAGCAGCTCAATGATCAGTTAGATAAGAACCTTGGCTTTGATTGCTTATCTGTTCCAACCTAATCTTTGATTTTTAGAATCAATTAAAGAGAAATATAGTCTTTAACTTTGTCTTTTCAATAGAAATGGGATGGCTGCCCTTGGCCTTTACTGAATTTCTGCTTTTTTTAAAAGGCGGGTTATAAAATGCTAAAGAATTGGAAAAGGGACTTTGAAGTTAAGTGGTCCAGCCACAACCTGAATAACCTGTAGATATCTCCACATTCATTAAATGTATTCCTGCTATTTGGCTACTTCATCCCACTTCTTATAAGCATAGAAATATGACTTCCCAGGATAGCTCACTATCTTCTGCAAAAATTGTAATGAGTAGTGTATCCTTCCTTGTACTGTACCTGATTCTATCTTCAAATCACCAAACCAAACACTCCTCTTNGGCTACTTCATCCCACTTCTTATAAGCATAGAAATATGACTTCCCAGGATAGCTCACTATCTTCTGCAAAAATTGTAATGAGTAGTGTATCCTTCCTTGTACTGTACCTGATTCTATCTTCAAATCACCAAACCAAACACTCCTCTTAGCTTGCTTGTTGGACCATCCCAAACCAAAGTTCATCCTTCTTTATCATGATCTTTTTTTTTTTTTTTTGCAAATACCTGAAACCAGCAACCCCAGTTCTCTTGGTCTTCTTATTTCTTCTTTTCTTTTATTATTTTGACAACATAATTTCTCTTCCTCAGACATCTCACCATCTCCTGCCCCTGTTTTGTACATATGCTACTTTGTCATTGATGGATGTGTATAATACAGCATTCAAAACAGAGCAATCATTCCTCCAGATTTGTTCTTCCACACAGGGCCATAAGGAACCCTGGGTGGCAGAGGAGATTTGGAAAGGTTTTATAACCACATAAAGCCTGAAATCTGACATGAATCAAATGGATGTCACCAAAGAGCTGTATTGCTTTAAAGGCCGCTACTGTCTCTCCTTCCTCCCACTCACTGTTTTCACTTAATTAGCCGTCAACCAGTATAAATGGTTCTCCTCACTTTGCTCAAGGATATCTTGCAAAATTTTATATTGTCAGTTTTTACTAAATTAAGTGAAGCAGGAACTTTCATCTTCCTTCTGTCTACACAAATCTTCTCCATGGTCCAGTTCCGGCCCTTTTTTTCTAGTCTTAATTATTTTTGCTCTCCTCTAAACCTTAAAGTCTATATAATATAAATTACATCTTTAAGCTATTAATTATATACTGCCTTTCCTTGGCCTCTGTTTTTCTTTTCATTCAGAATTTTTCCATTTATAATTCAGTATAAAAATTACATTCTGTGTAGATTTCATATATGTTACAAAATATTATATTGCATTTGTTTATATTAATGTAATATAATAGTAATAGTAGCTACCGCTATTGACTGTTTACTGTGTACCAGATCTTATCATTCATTTATATCACTGCTAATCTACTCCATAGTCTATATGATTAATATTTCTTGAGAAACTGAGATTTATATAGGCTAAGTAATTTACACCTATGAAGTGACTGACCTGAGATCCAACCCTGATTTCTGATTCCAAAGTACTGTGTTTTTTCCACGGAGGACAGCATGGTAGACCCTGGAAAGGAGCTAAGCTCCTAACAGTTTCTCAGTCTAGCATTATTCCAGTTCATTGGAGGAAATCATGGCATTTTAACCTTTGGTGAAAAAACATGGTCAATACCTAAATATAGACTAGAGTGAAATACAGACCAGAGCATCCCACCAGCCTGGGGATCCGCCTCTCTAAGGCCTGCTTGTGGAGATGATGGTTTATATTGGCCTCTAGTTTGTAGTTCTGCTCCATGCTTTTACTCTTGCTTAAATTCTAAAACCCTTGGCTGCTCATATCCCCTCAACCATCATGATGACAGATGCTGTGAAATGATCACAGCACGTTTGGAGACATCTATCATTCAGAATACCTCAGCTCTGAACCCAAGCTTTTCAAATGTAACTTCAGCATCATCCATCCTGCAGAAGTAAGGCATGACAATGAAACACATGTGCACACACACCCACACCTCAGTTTTTAAAAACCCATTTTCCTGGGGCACGAAGTTCACTCAAAGTTTAAGAAGTGTACATTATTTTATATTAAGGAAAGTGCAGATATATTCTGGAGTAGAATTTCAAGTCTCATGGAATGTTCAGACAAAACCTGAAGTTTCAAATATGTCTCTGGCTTCAAAATGTGTATCCAGAAATTAACAGTTACAGGCTCACTCTTCTCTGACTTCGGGACTCCTTAGGGGAAAAACAAATTGTAAAGAGTATCCTTGAATCAATTTCCATGGGCCTACTGTAACCTTTCAGCTTGGCCTCCAGTTAAAAATGTCTTTCTCCAAACATTGTGTTTCTATGTTTTGTTCAGGTTGTTTTGTTCTTTTTCCCTTAACACAGAGTTACTAGATTGTATTACAACACAGAATGATGGTATAGTACTGTGTGTCTTATCTCTCAGCATCCTCTGATAAAAAAGCACTGTATGTACATTGATAATATTAATATTCACTTTCTTCCTATTCTATGAATTTTTAGACATATCTCCACTCTAGGTTTTATATCTTGGGAAAGAATGTAGAATACAATGATATTGACAGAAGCCCTGTTCTTCTGCCTATTTTCTCCACCTATCCCTGCTTTCTCACAGGAAGGAAGTCTTGCCTGAACTCTGCTTTAGGACTCTTAAGGATCTCCTTGTTGTGTTTAAGAGGTGCTTCATATCCCCTGAAATGCTACACAAATTACTATGTGTTGTATGTGCAGCTGTGCATTTTTCTTGGATAAAAACCTTTCATGTCATCCGATTTCCAAAACACTCAGAAAAGATTTCCAAATGACCCAGAAAAGATGATAAGGGAAAGACACTGTGAGCCTCATTATCCTGTAGGCCCTCAGGGAGGGGAGGAGGCGAAGGTTTCATTCCACATGCCAGTGATGGTGATTTTTACCTAAGTGTGTACTGACTGCATGTTCCTTCTCATTCCTGACACCATGGCCATGAGTTCTGGGGGACAGAGAGGAGTAAAATATGTCCCTCAAAGAAGCAAGGCCATGTAGAATATAAAAGACAGGACAGGGAAGGGAAAGTTTAGAGATTTCACAAATTTTGCCGGTGGCCAGATATGCACATTGCAAAGAAGCTGGAATTAATATGGATGAACAGTTTTATTACAAAGAATAGATTTTTTTAAAAAGCTATTCATAGCTTGTCCCCTTGTTCTTCCTGACCCCTCCCCTGCCATCCCTTCACAAAAGAGAAAAAGATAGACAAGAACAGCTTAATATCTAGAATTTGCAAGTCTCTGAATATCCACGTGAAAACAGCTGTCCCCCACTGAGAAACCAGCAAACCTTAATCATTTTCCATTGCATTGGAAGAAAGAGGGCTGAAGTATCCATTTTTCCCTGCAAATGTTAGGTGCCCACAGCAATTAACTAATCACACCCCTACCAGATCAAGTTAAAGGATGCAGTATATTTCATACAAAAACCCAGACAACTGGATTATTAATGCTAAGGAGACTCTTTACAGAGAGAAATGAAAAAGGGTGTCACAGAGGCAAAAGCATTTTATGTCACCTAAGTAAACCTCGTGCAGAGGAAATGAGCTTGATGATGGGCTGAGGAGGAGGATGCAACCATGGGCACACATAATTTTTTTAGGTTAATACTGGAATGCTTTAAGAGCTCCAAAGTAAGAGATTTATTTGATGCTGAAAATTCAAAAATCCTGAAGAATGAGTTTGTTAAGTCATTCTTTCTCATCCCACCCCCCCTTTCCCCCTTGGTGNTCGCTGATTGGTGCTGACAGCTTAAAATTAGAAGTAGTAAGACAAAGTACCAGGTGGTAAAAGTTGAATTAAATGAAACTTTGCTTTTTTCTGTCACTCTTTTTGGTAAATGGGCACAAGTGTTTCTATACCAACTGCCACTACAAAGGCCAGGATATGTACAAATAGCAATTTTCTTTATGATTATAAAGGCCAGGATATGTACAAATAGCAATTTTCTTTATGATTATAATATCAATGTGTGTGTCTCAACTTTTTGAAATGAGTCAAAGTGAGTCGAAATGAGTCAATACCAAATTGAGACCTCTGTAAAAAAAATTCAAGCATCTAAGAAATGTATAAGTTAGTAACTTTGTAACAATTTTAAAAATCCAAAACTTTCAAATCAATATTTTAAATATAATGACTATAGGATTAGTCAATCTATACACAGAGTATATCTGTCTGAATTTCAAAGAGGCTACTGATAAATATATTTCATTTAAAAATGCCTCTCCATTTCTTTCAAGTAAGCACCTAAATAAAAAATTCCAGTTATTCCCCGCTACCAAAAAAACCCCCAAAAGGTTAGCATTTTTCAATGATTCAAATACTTATGATATTTTAAATTTCTATGCTATAACAATTTATAAGATGTATGTATTTCAAGATCATGCATTAATTCATTTTAGGAGACTATATATGAACTGGGCTTAGTTTTTTGGTATGGACATAATTCTGTAATTATTATTTACAATAGATGTTTTTTTCCTCACAGAAGAAATCTCAGAATCCATGAAACATATTTTCTTCTAAAGAAATATACCAAAGTTACTGTTCTTTATAGATGTAACTAAATTAATGATGTATGCCTTAAAAAAAGGCAGATGATATTTTTATTTGATCACTTTATAAAGGAGACAGGTAAGTCAGCAATCTCTGAAGAGAATGTGGAAGTTCAAACTTTGTTTGGCTGTGTCCCTGCAGCATCGATGAGTTGATGATCTGTGTCTAGCTAGTCTAAAATAGCAGTAATCCCAAATGTAAAATGCTGCAGGCTTCAACACAAAGCACTGAAATACCATGATGGTGGCACAGGAACTGAAGGAATTTGGAGACAGGAGGTCAATAAATAAATTGATTCTTCTTACTGGAAGTGAGTGATTACTCTCAGGTTCACTGAATACTAACATAATCCTTTAGGTAATGGTTGTAAGTAATGACCATGAGATAAGGATGTCTTTTTAGGTGATCCCTACCTCTTGAACTTTCTTGCTTAAGACCAACCAGTCCAGTTAAGAGAAAAGAGCTTATGGGTGGTAACAGCATCACAGAAAGGGGGATGGGGGAAGAGAAGGATGATACCAAAGAATCAAATGACATCTATGACAACGCTCAGGCAGCGGCCACTGTATGCAGACAAGCCAGTGAATGTGGAGATGAACTTGCAAAAAGTCTGGAAAGTGTGTCCCCACCCCCATCCCATCCTCATCCACTCACTCTCCCTGGCCTGACAGTCATGCACAAATATTTTAATAGCAATGCTTGCATCTAGAGATTAAAGGCCTTATATAAGTGCTGTTAAAAAAAAAAAATCAAGCAAGCATTGTTTTTGGATGTAGATTAGACGAGGAGCTCAGAAGGGGAGATGTGGGCAATCCCTGTGATTAGTCCTGTGATCTTCATGAGTATCCCGCTTCCCTCTCCCACGTAGCCCTGCACTCTGTGCTCATTTTCTCCAGCCTTGTTCTTTTCTACAGCCCCACCCCCTCCACAACTTGTAAGAAGCCCTGCTCTTACTGTTTACTTACACTATCTCCAACAGTGTTTATCTTATTATTTTACTTCAAAACATCCCAAGAGAGCAATCATATAAATAAAAACTGTTTTTGAAATCTAGATCTGCATTGACATGGCTCTACAGATAGACTTGAATATATGTACACATTATTATATTTAGACATAGCTGCACCTGTATGAGATAAGTTACATGCTTAAATGTTAAAAACATGTCAAAAATGTCTTCTCTTCCATACATATAATAATGTTAGCTAAGCAATATAAGTCTTGCTAATCAAATAACCACTGTGAAATACCTGATTCACTTTGCACCCAACAGCTGGAGCTGAAGCTTGTATTCCCAGCCAGAGCTGAACATAAGCACAATAGTAAAGGCAGAAACAGCTGCAAACTCTTGGGAGAAAACATTTGCAAAGCAACTTTGGCTTTAGGCTTCAGGGTAGGAAGGAAGTAAAATCATTCTTCTGTTCCTTTTCATGTATGGCAGCTGTCTTTGGGGAAAAAAATTATGTCCCTTCTATTTTGTAACAGAAACTTCATAGTATTATTGAAACATGGGTTGTAGAAACTTAGGCTTGACCACAGATTCAGCACTTCAGTGCAGTCAAAACATTTACAGAAGTTAAGTCACTGCTTGGATAGATTAGGTTGGATGGTCCCCAAGTTTTTGCTGTACTCCTGACTCCATCTCCAACATTATTTGCTGTAAACAAACTGGATTTTAGTGATGGTGATTCTTTGATCTTTTAAATGGTTTAGGATTATTTACATAAAATTTTACCAAATGGAATTCTCTTAGGCAAGTGGCAGAGAAACAGATCCTCTCTCAGTGAGTCTTAAGAGCCTTGTGTTTATGTCTTTGTTTTCTCTAGGTCTCAGGTACCTGTTTCTATCTTCTCTACTAAAAATTTAGTTCTTGAAAGGAAGGTTCTCTGTCACAGCCTCCTTTGCCTCACTTATTTGCCTAGTAAAGCATAGTCAGTATGTTCCTGATATATAAGGAATGAATTGAGAGTTACTTGGTTTCAAAAAATCAAGGATATCAGTGCTTTTCATAAGAAAAGTATTTATTTAAATACTTATTTTCATCTTTGGTTTTAAAAAATCAAGGATATCAGTGCTTTTCATAAGAAAAGTATTCATTTAAATACTTATTTTCATCTTTGGTTTTAAAAAATCAAGGATATCAGTGCTTTTCATAAGAAAAGTATTCATTTAAATACTTATTTTCATCTTTGGTGTTATGGATACACAGGTATATTATAGCTTCTTTGATGAAAAAGCTGGGAGATAAGAATAAAATTTGTTACAGCATTTCTATTCTAATGAAACTGATATATATAACATGCCACTTGGTGAAATCTGTCACACAGCAGAATTTACTCAGTTATTAAAGCAATCTATACAAAAATGGAATTTTATTAGAACCTCAGAATCTAGAAATAGGCCAGGAACCTTGTGATGTGAAAAAGTGTCAGACTTAAAGCGACTGTAGAAATCTTATTAATATGTAACCGGATTGGTGAGGAAATACACGACATAAAAAAATGAAAGCAGAAAAAAAGATAAAAGGAGGCAAATGAACATAGGGAAGCCAGTGAGAATTCAATAGATGCTAGTTTCAGTCATTCTCCTTCAGATTTTTCTTGAAATTCTCTAGCATAACATCAATATCGACTAAAAACACATATAAATACCAGATAACAACACACATTTTACAAGGATAGTAGATATGACCGTATTTCAAATTTGGTAGAGTGCTTGTCTATGTGGGATGGGGCTGGGCTTCTCTCCTTAACATTTTGAGGACAGAATTAAATGGTTTGAAGTGGGTGAATAGAAACACTGGACTGGGAGAGAGGGAGCAAGGAAGAAAAAGCATAGTTAACTGTGAAGCAGTGGGAGAAGGGGAGATCAAGTGTGGAATCATTTAGATCTATATGATTCTTTGTGAAGTGGGAAGGTTTTATTTACATGTTTTATGATTTTGCAAAAATTCCACCAGGCCCACTAGTACATTTGATGCATATCCAGACTGCTATAAAGACAGTGGTAGTTTTAAAAAATATGTTTTGTTAAAGAATACAGATAGAGAATGTATAAATGAGCAAGTCATAGGAAGACATCATCATCCTCAATTGCTTTACTGAAAGTCATTTCCTGACCAGGATGTTAATTATGTCAGATGATCACGAAATAAGTATCTCCCTTTTAAAGAAATTTCTAGTCTTTGTGGAAAGTCAACATTTCCATAGATACCATCGTCACTGTGCATTAACCAAGAATCTACTAATGAACTCATGTTGAAAGCACTACCAATAACTATTAAAACAGTAAAACAGACCCAACATGAGAGCATCTTAATTTCTGCAAAGTGCTAGGGTTTTTGTGTCTAGGAGACACGATAACTGCAACTCTGAAATGTGAACTTTTATTGTATGGGAATACTGTTGCTATCCATTAAAAGCATTTCTTAACAAAATCTGGATCTTTTTTCCCCCAGTGTTTGCACTTCTTTGTGTCTGACCCCATCATTTTGCAGCATCAGAAGAGCTGGAGTTACAATGGGATTCTGATGATAACGTCCCTTCCTAACGCCTGCCAATATTTCTCAATGATGTGAATGTTCTTCTCATGGAGATGCACAGTTCACACAATAGCTCTCCTTTGATCCGTAGCTTCCCCTGAAATAGGAAAACATCGCCTGGAAGTGCTTTAATTGTTTCATTTTATTTTCCAATCATGTGATTTAAATCATGAATGGAAAAAAAAACCTCAAACTTTTCCAGGCAAGAAAATTAAAGCAATCACATTTAAACTGAAAGCTTTAAGAATTTAACAAAAAAAAGGCCATACACTTCAAGAAAGAGACTAGGCTTCATTGTTTTGCTTTCAGTCTGTGTCTCTAGCTTCCACTGTGATTTTCACTTTACAGTATTTGCCAACACCTTACTGTAAAAAGAAAAGCAAATTAATTGTATGACACTGGATAAAACAGACACAGCCACTCTCAGAAAGTATGTACCTGCATGAATCGACCTTCTGACGTCCCGAGATTAGCGATAGTGAGATCTCCTTTAATAAAGGTGGATATAGATGTTAAGAGGACTTGGTTGAACTGGCCCATGAATAAGTCAACGCGTGGTAAAGCTGTGGTAAACTCCGTTCGATATTCATCATTGCGTACTTCACATCCTGATGAATTTCTCAAAAGTGTCTGGAATAAAATACGGTCATAGAATTAATGTGAGTCCAGATGTGAGCAAGCTGTTAAGAAACTTTCTGGTGTGTCTTTTCAGAGGTTAGAGGGAACGGCAAGGATAACAGACAATCTGAAAATGGACATATGGCCCCAGATAGGCAGAAACAGTTCCAGTGATCTAAATGACTTCAGTATCAGTAAGTGCCGTTGTACATACACAGACGCTAAAACTAGGGCTTCCTTGGTGGCTCAGATGGTAAAGAATCTGCCTGCAATGCAGGAGGCCCTGGGCTTGATCTCTGGGTCAGGTAGATCCCCTGGCAAAGGGAATGGCAATCTACTTGAGTATTCTTGCCTGGAGAATCCCATGGACAGAGGTGCATGGTGGGCTACAGTCCATGGGGTCGCAAGGAGTCAGACACGATGGAGCGACTAATACTTGCACTTTCAGTTTCTAAAACTAGCGTCAGATCTTATCATCACAGTTTGTACCACGGTTCCACATGTAAGTACATAAAAATGGCCACATGTAAGTACACAAAAATGGAATTCAGCAGGTGCTAGTAGGAGAAAAACAGAACTATGAGTGTCTCAGGCCTGGACATAAAGGCAATACTTCTAGCAGGCAAGTCCAATGAGATGGATATCAACTGGAATAATCATAAATGTGGGAGTCACACTAGGTCACTATATTTTAAACTATGTGCCTTTGTGTACAGCAAGGTGGTGAGGAGTGATGATTTATAGAAAATTCATGAGAAAGCAGCGGAGAACCAACCCCAGACCCAGGTGCCTGCATCATACAGCAATTATCTATATGTTTGTGAAATTCATGTTACTTCTGTTTCAGTTCTTCCATTTGTAAAACTGAGAAAATTACAGAAATGCACCTACCTTACAGAGCTGCTATAAAGATTAAATGAGCTAGTTTATAGAAATCTCTTATAAAAGAACCCAGTACACAGAGAACACAGAGAAATTGTCCTCACTATGGCGAAAGGCTCAAAAAATGCAAAAGTTATACATCAAATGCTTTATTAACCAGCTAACTAAATGGCAATTACCACCCAATCAGGTGGTAATTTATTTTTTAGTTTTAACTTCAAGTGAAAGGATTTAAAGAATACTGTTCACTAATATCGGAGAAGGCAATGGCACCCCAATCCAGTACTCTTGCCTGGAAAATCCCATGGATGGAGGAGCCTGGTGTGCTGCAGTCCAAGGGGTCGCTAAGAGTCGGACACGATTGAGCGACTTCCCTTTCACGCATTGGAGAAAGAAATGGCAACCCACTCCAGTGTTCTTGCCTGGAGAATCCCAGGGATGGCAGAGCCTGGTAGGCTGCCGTCCATGGGGTCGCACAGAGTTGGACACGACTGAAGCGACTTAGCAGCAGCAGCAGCAGTTCACTAATATATGACAAGCACTTGGATCCCTCCCTTCTCCTTGACTCTTCAGTCTCCTGCTTTTCCTTCTCAGTCAGTTCAGTCGCTCAGTCGTGTCCAACTCTTTTGACCCCATGGACTGCAGCACGCCCACCAGGCTTCCCTGTCCATCACCAACTCCTGGAGCTTATTCAAACTCATATCCATTGAGTCAGTGATGCCATCCAACCATCTCATCCTGTCGTCCCCTTCTCCTCCTGCCTTCAATCTTNTTGTTAAGTCATTCTTTCTCATCCCACCCCCCCTTTCCCCCTTGGTGTCCTTATATTTGTTCTCTGTTTGTGTATCTATGCCATGTTTCTAGATTCTGTATATATACATTAATATATGATATTTGTTTTTCTGTTTCTGACTTATTTCACTCTGTGTGACAGACTCTAGGTCCTTCCACATCTCTACAAATGACACAATGCTGTTCCTTTTTATGGCTGCATAGTACTCCGTTGTATGCATGTACTATATCTTCTTTATCCATTCATTTTGTCAGTGGGCATCTAAGTTATGGGGTAGAATGGGATATTAGGGTGGACATACAAACACAAGTATTTATAAAATAGATAACTAATGAGAAACAATTGTGTAGCTCAAGGAACTCAGTGCTCTTGGTGACCTAAATGGGGAGGAAATCCAAAAAGGAGAGAATATATGTATACATGTAGCTGATTTACTTTGCTTTACAGCAGAAACTAATTCAGCATTGTAAAGCAACTATACTCCAGTGTGGAAAAAAAAAATTAAAAAAATAAAATTTCAAAAATTTCAAATAAAGAAAATAATCATTCTTCCTCGGTATCAACTATAGCCTAAGAACTGAGTCCTTATCATATGGAAATAATAATAAGAATAAGGAAAATGACAAAGAAGGCTTAAAATGTATATATACTACTTAAAGACCAAAAACAATTCTGTTCTTTTGGTCTGTTAGCATAGTTAACCTTCCTAATAACCTTGTATGGTAACTATGTTGAACCCTACTTTACAGATAAGGAAACAGAGGCACAGAGAGGTAAAGTCACCTGCTTAGGGTCTCATAGTAGGAGTATGAAAATATCAGCTCAAATAGTTTGGTTTCAGGACCCACAGTCTTCATGATGGAGGTTAGCGTCATGTTCCTCATGTGACAGAAGAGAAAATGCAGCTGTGTCAGGTGAAGAATTAGCCAAGGTTTATCAGTGATGCATAGAGCTTTGTTTGCACTGTATTATTGTATTGGAATTCGGCTCTAGAAAAGATATCGACTCCTAACTCTACTGTCTCAAACAAGCAGGCAGGAAGGCTCAAGTGGACTTCAGCCTATCACTGTAGAACATTCCATGCTTTGTGGCATTGCCTGATCTCTGTCTAATTTTCTCCTAGGTTCCAGGTGAATTCCAGAGCAGTCACTGACTCAAGTATGAAAGATATGAATGTTAAAAATATTCAGCTCAGTAAATTTTAAAGAACTTACTAACTTTATCCAGTGATTTGTGGATGGGGCAGCATCTTATCCAACAAATCAAAAGGGGTTCAGAGAAGCTGTGAAGAATGGAAGACTTTATAGGCAGAAAAAGGAAGTTACTAGCAAAAACTGGATTGTTTTAGGCAAGGTCATCTTCTTTGGGGAACAGCAAGAGTCCATCAGGTGAATTACTTCTCTAGTGCTGACCAATGACTGCTGACGAGTGACTGGTTAAAATTGCATTCCTGGGAAAGAGTGAAATTAGGTTAGTCATTATCTCTTAATTTGGTGACATGGGTTTAACACAAGTGACTTCACCTTAAGCTTGATATCTCTTTTTTAACAAGATATAATCTCCTAAGCAATATGAAGGCTTTTGTAAGCCAACCCCCTCTTACTTTTCAGCAATATCTTCTCACTCACTTAGTGTGTATTTAACCAGCACCTGCTGTATCTATTTGATATACAGTGATGGTATTGAGCCAGCCCTTGCCATCTGACACTGTAAGGGGAGGAAAAATAACTTTTTCCCAACATGTTTAGGTTCTTAGTTGAGATCTCCCTGCAATAAAAGATAAGTTGACAGGATAAAAAACAAATAGAAGTTTAACAACATGTAAGCATTTATACATTTAAACATTTTAAATGGGAGAGAGCTGCCAAAACTCAGTAACTCCCTGAAATGGCTCAAGACTTTAACCAAGTACTTTGTTCAGTTAAAGACAAAAGGAACATGTTGGGAGAGGGATGATTGTGAGAGTTTACCAGGAAAAGCCACAGTAACCAAGGCTGTTATACAGGTTTAAATCTGTGGTTCTCCCCTGGTGGGAGTTCTAAAGATTTAGTCATTCTCTTACTGGAGCAGCAAGGGAAACANAAAGACAAAAGGAACATGTTGGGAGAGGGATGATTGTGAGAGTTTACCAGGAAAAGCCACAGTAACCAAGGTTGTTATACAGGTTTAAATCTGTGGTTCTCCCCTGGTGGGAGTTCTAAAGATTTAGTCATTCTCTTACTGGAGCAGCAAGGGAAACACTCTTATAATGGAAAGTTCCTTTATAAATGCAAGTATCTCTTACAGGAGGGTAGCTTCTACTCAGTTTCAGAGCTTCCCCTCTGCCTCCTATTTCTTAAAACTGACCAGCTCAAAGAGGCATGATTTGGGGTGGCATACTCTGCTCCCTTACAACATTTAGAGGTCAAGATCTGAAAGGTCCATGGAGCATTGCCCTTGGAGCTCTTGTAATGAACAAAGTTCCTGTGCCCAAAACACAGACCAAATAAACTGAAATGTTGAAATTTGGAGTAGAGGAAGGTTTATTGCAGGACTAAGCGAGGAAAATAAAAGGCTCATTCTCAAAACCCCTGAACTCCCTCTGGTCTAGAAGGAAAAGGTTTTATAGGCAAATTTTGGGGATAAGGCTACAAGATGTGTGACTATCTTCAGTTGGGTGGTGGTGAGGTAACAGGGTACTCAGTCTGAAGTTATAATCCTCCATCTGAGTGGGGGTCTTATTCTGCAGAAGAACTCAAAGATATTATGTATATTTCATGAGGAGCAATCCGGACCCAGTCCCAAGGCTGTTCTGTTGTTTCTTGGCTGCTACTTGCTAGTCTCCTTATTCTCTCCCTTTTCTGATTAACAAATATTGGAATCTCCCTTTTGGAACTCAGGGAAGGTCATGGGGGCTGAATGAAGCCTATTTTCTACAAACAAGAAACAGGAAACACAGACAGACTTTTGTGCCCAGGAGCCCCACAGTATCTTGCTCAATTTCACTCTGTTTTCATGCTTGTCCCTGTTGGTGCCTCTGGTGCACACACCTTTACACACACACACACACACACACACACACACGACTTCTTTGCTTATCTCACTCACAGTCATTCCCAAGCTCGTGCTGAAACTTTCATTTCTCTCTTTTATAAAAGCTGTGTCACTCTTCTGTGTCACTAATGTCTCCTGTCTGTTTTAACAGATTTCTTGTTGTGCATATCTCTGATCTTCCCCCAACAGATTTTTCCTTCAAGCTAGAGCTGCTACCTACCCATATTTGTAGTAAAAGTAATTTGTTCCCATTAAATTGGCAGCATGGTATAGTGAAGGCATGATTTAAAGAGTCAGACAAAACCAACATCAAATCCGAGCTCTACTGTAGAAATGTAATCTTGGGAAACCTCTTAACCATTCTTTCGCCTATCAGTAAAGTGAGAATTATTTTTTGTTCCTACATGTTTGTTGAGTGACTTCCTGCCAGACACAATGCTCGCATGTCATTTAATGGTTGCCCTTTTGTTTTCCTCTGTTTCTAATAGGTACTCAATAAAGAGTTGAGTTCATCTTAAGGTATTAACAGAGAAGTAATAATAAATTCTAATACTCCTGTTTGTCTCTAATTTCTATTTAGGGATTTATAATTTATGTGGGAACCAGAGGGTCCAAAACCAAGTAAGATCCTGTGGACCTCCTAGGCATGAAAGACTTTCTATCCCCCACTCTTGACTCCATGACTTGCCTTGAGGTCCAAAGGGCATATTTGAACAGTTGCAAGAAGCAGCCAAGAAGCAATAGTGCAAGCTTAGGACAGGGTCCTGCTTCTTCCTCAAATTATACGCATAACAATAGCTTTAAGCTCTGTATAGAATGAAAATCCCCAGCAAATGTATAATGGAACTACTTGATGAAGCATTCTTCAGAGAAAATCAGAAGACCACAAGACTCCAAATTAAAGAAGTACAGACCTTGCATACACTCTAAAATCTTATCGCAACCCAACCCTTGAACCATTGCTATAAAACTTCTCACCAGACTCCCCTAGGTTGGGGCACAGTCTTGAGGGCAGGAGTACTATGTGTTCCCTTTGCCTGGCAAAGTGATAAACCCATTCTTTTATACTTCACCCAAAACTCTGTCTCTGAGATTCAATTTGGCACTGGTACATAGAAGTCGAGGCTCAGAGGTTAAAGTGTCTGCCTCCAATGCAGGAGACCCAGGTTCGATCCCTGGGTCAGGAAGATACCCTCGAGAAGAAAATGGCAACCCACTCCAGTATTCTTGCCTGGAGAATCCCATGGANACGTACTCCGTTTCCTATTTGGAACCAATCTGTTGTTCCATGTCCAGTTCTAACTGTTGCTTCCTGACCTGCATACAGATTTCTTAAGAGGCAGGTTAGGTGGTCTGGTATTCCCATCTCTTTCAGAATTTTCCATAGTTTATTGTGACCCACACAGTCAAAGGCTTTGACATAGTCAATAAAGTAGAAATAGATGTTATTCTGGAACTCTCTTGCTTTTTCCATGATCCAGCGGATATCGACAATTTGATCAAAGGTCGAGCTTTCAGCATCATGTCCATGAACCTCTAGGGGGTAGATATAAACCTGCTTAAATTATTTACAAAACTATCTGTGTGTCCTGTGTCATTTGTCATGCTTTCAAATGTGTACAGGTTAAAAAATGACAAAAGTTAATAAACATTTATCATTTTTATTTATAAGCATATTTTTCTTCCTTTGGGGTAAACATATTTCTTCATTAACCTGATTCACCTAGATTGATGTTTTAGTAATATACATGTCCACCCAGGGAGACACTGATAAACTGCAAAACCACAGCTATTTGGGTCTCACGAGTATCTGAACCATTTTGAATGCCCTAATAAGACTACAGCAGAAACTTAATGTAGTGTTCTTAAAGCACAACTCTAAGATAAATATAAATATTATGCAAGATGTTGGGTAATACCAAACAAAAACTTGTTCTTTTCTTTAATGACAGAGTTTATCCAAGCTTTTGACATGCAAATATGCAAGGGAGAATCTCTAAAACAGAGAGTTTTCTCCCATTTGCTTAGATAAATATCTCATTTGCCAATATCACTGATCTGCAGAGGCTGCTTTGGGAAACCTGGTTAGAGGACTTTTTGATTGATCACTGTCACTGTCCCTGTGATCTCATTTCTCTGATGCTACCACAAGCCTCTGGATTTCTGTCTCCTCACTCCTTGTGACTCTCCTGCAGTGACAGACAAGGGAAAGAAGTAGAATATTTATTGCCCATCAAGGAGCCTTAATCTTACCCTTTATTCTTTGGAGGTAAAGAATACCAAAGAGTCAAGAAGATAAGGTGCTTTATTTGCATTGCCTGAGATAATCAGAGGTGGTGGTAGCTCATGTGTAAGTGTTAAAGCTAATGTTCTCCCAAAGAATACCCTAGTTTACTTTCAGCTAGAACAGTTCAAGTTTGGTGTAAAACTTTCACTCTTTAAAATTATTTTTAATGTATTTTATTGAAGTCTACTTGATTTAAAAGGTTGTATTATTTTCTGGGGTACAGCACAATGATTCAGTTGTATATATATATATATGCATATTCNCTCCCAAAGAATACCCTAGTTTACTTTCAGCTAGAACAGTTCAAGTTTGGTGTAAAACTTTCACTCTTTAAAATTATTTTTAATGTATTTTATTGAAGTCTACTTGATTTAAAAGGTTGTATTATTTTCTGGGGTACAGCACAATGATTCAGTTGTATATATATATATATGCATATTCATTTTCAGATTTCTTTTTGATTATTACAAGATTTGGGTATAGTTCCCTGTGGTATACAGTAGGTCCCAGTTGATTATCTACTTTATATATAGTACTGTGTGTATGTTAATTCCAAACTCCTAATTTATCTCCTGCCTCCATCACCTTTGGTAACTATAGGTTTATTTTCTGTCTCCATGTCTGTTTTGGTATTGTAAATAAATTAATTTGTGTCATTCTTTGGATTTCACATATAAATAATACGTTTCTCTGTCTGACTCACTTCATTTAGTATGATAATCTCTAGGTATATCCATGATACTACAAATGGGATTATTTCATTACTTTTATCGCTGAGTAGTATTCCATTGTGTGTATCTTCCTTACCCATTCCTCTGTTGATGGACATTTATGTTGTTTATTTGTCTTAGTTATTGTAAATAATGCTGCAGTAAACATTAGGGTGCATGTATTTTTTCAAATCAGAGTTTTCTCCAGATATACGCTGAGGAGTGGGATTGCTGGATCATGTGGCAACACTAATTATAGTTTTTTTAAGGAATCTTGTTATTATTCTCCATAGTGACTGCACTGAACTTCCATTTTTCAATTTTGACCTGTATTTTTCAAACCAGAATAAAATCATCAGGCCTACTGTACTTTCTATTAGAGGAAAATATAATAATACAAAATACCAGCTTAGAGTCGAATTTGAGTTTAAAGATAGTCTCTGTCATAATCACTAGTCTGCCACCTACTTGAGCTTGTTTCCTCATTTGTAACTTCATGATAATATCTACCTTTTACGATTAAAGAGAGGGTTCAAGGAGTTACCTTTTATGTTCTTCCTTAAATATAGTGTTTTCTATCTAGAAGTTGCTCACTCAGTGATAGATATTCTTGCCTAAAGTCTATGGATTTACCCTCTCGGCTACACTGCCTCATTTTGAAGATAATGCTAACATAGTTATGATTATTAAGAATAAAGAAATAACTAGATTTTAAGGATCATAGAAAAGAAAGTGGATCGGGATGTCACAGTGATAAATAACTGTGCTTATAGAGTTTTCTGGAGTGGTCCTGCCATCACATTTCCTAGCTTACATGGTCACCTTGCATCTGCCCTACCCATGTGTGCTACTCTTTTCCCTGATATGGAGCTTGGACACCCTGGCAAGAACGTTGAGAAGTGTTGGGCACTGGTTTCTCTTGGATTTCAAAGCATATCTCTGCACAGTAGTGAGTAAATTTCAATTTGTCTGAAATATCAATCTCCCAAACTGTCTGCAGCCATGGTTCCACTTGGCATGCTCTGCTCAGGTCACTGGCAAGTGCCAAAATGAAATTTATAGTAGGAACCAGCTCAGAGACACAAGCTGTCTTTGATGTTCATTATTTCTGAATGAAATAGACACCAAGAGAATATCAACAGTGCTTCATCTGAGGCATGAGGAAAGTTGTCCTGGACTGTAGCATGTTCAGTGTTCATGATTAAAACCTAAAAAGGAATGTGCACAATTATCCAATTCACCTAACAGTACAGATGAGTTGGGGTGGGATGAGACAGATGTCATGACGTGACAAAATGTTTCCCAGTGATGTTACAGTCTATCTGAGTGTTTACAGTGATAAATTATATTAGCAATAATAAACCCTAGTTTTCTTCTATCTTTTCCCTCTTCTCAACACACACACACACACACACACACACACAGTTATCTTAGATAAAAAGAAAATGTCCCATTAGACACAAAGAGGTGGTCTGAAGTTTGATTGTTTCTGGATAGGGATCCAAACCAAAGATCCTACCTAATACAAGCCTCGGGCAACTTGTAAAAAGTTTTTACTTGTTCATCCAGGTCACTTGGTTCTGCCTGTTACCTCTAAGGCTATATATTATTAATATGGGCAACTCTAAGGTGGTACCCATTATCCAGAATCCACTGAAAATCAATGTTGCCTCTAGGTCTGTGCTAAGGATGAAGGAGATTTAAAATGGCATGTGATATGAACCCTGATTTTAATAAACTTCCATCTCTTAAACAAGCTAAGCACAATTTTAGCAATAAATTTTATGCCTTGTAACAGAGGGAAAGGGGGTATTTAAAAAAGTATTGATTTGAGAATGGCATAGATTTGAGTCTGAATTTCATCCCACACCATCTACATAATTGCATCCAGCTCTGGTTTTTCATCTGCAAAATAGCAATTAAAATATTCACTTTACAGAGCTGTTGTAAAGGTCAAGTGTAACATCCAGTTTACCTGCCTGACCCATAGTAGTCTCTCAGAAATGTTAAGGGCTCCAAGGTGGCAGTGTGGTAAAGAATCTGTCTGACAATGCAGGAGACCCAAGAGTTGTAAGTTCAATCCCTGGGTCAGAAAGATCTTCTGGAGAAGGGAATGGCAACTCACTCCCATATTCTTGCTTGGAAAATTCCATGGGCAGAGAAGCCTGGAGGGCTACAGTCCATTGGGGCCACAAAGAGTGTGATACAACTGAGTGAGCACAGAAATGGTGAGTGAGTTTTCCTTTTCTTTTCTTATGGCATTCATTTTATAACATGAAATATAACAAGTTTTTCAATCTTATCTGTGATAAAGGATCAGGACTTCCCACATCCCTCTCTCTGGCTCCATCCATCCGACTCATAACTTGTGTAAAACACACAAAAAATGAAATATTAGTAAAGTAGAATGAATACCAAAGATATACAAAAAGACAAGCCACATTTTTAGCTAGATTCCACTTTGATACAGCCAGAGATCCATAGGTTTCTGAATATTTGTGCTAAAGAACCTACCTAATCTTCACCGGGTGGCAAAAGGTCCCTTACTCTGAACTGGTCTTCAGTGTGGACTCATGAGCCCACCTTGAGTATTACAAAGTGAAAGACAGTGATATAAATGCTTAAATTTAATTGGATCAAGAATGAAAATCAAGTATCCACTGAAACTTATTTCAGGTTAGAAGAACATTCAAGAAGATGCTGCTTTAGGAAGTCCCTGAGATTCTTACTTGTTGCAAGTAATAATAAATCCTTCATTCTCTCAAGAGTGGGAGAGAGCATTCAGGTTGGTGATGGGTTATTTAACGGTTCATTTTCCTGTAGTCTACTTTTGTGTGTTTTTAAAATTTTCTATAATAAAATATTAAAGAGGAATAAGAGAGCAGAAATTGCTGAGTTAGTCAATTTGAAGACTTCATTTCATGCCCTTATCTACAGAAAGACCAATTTTTATTGGCAAATGATTAAAAAAAGAAGAAGAAGAAGAAGAGAAAAGAAAAACTGACCCAAGGAAGTAACATGCATATACAGACATCAAAGATACAAGCAAGCATATACTCAGAGGAGAGTTAACAAGGCAGAAAACAAGAGATAAAGGAATTGCAGGCAGCCTGGACATGTCTGTTAGTCTTTTTTAACTAAGGATCCCAGTATTTAGAGCAGAGAGGGAGTGGAAATGAATACATTCATTTTGTAATGTACAACTCTTACTGTTTTACCAATTTCCATTCCAAAGATTTCATTCAATAATTATTAGTAATTCCTTTGCTTTCTTAAGAGGATAAATATGGTTAGGCTGCGGTGTGAACTTCTAACCACTATGTTTCATTGCACCTTCCATTTTAATTCAAACAAGTCCTTTTTGTTCATCAGTTCAGTTCAGTACAGTCGCTCAATCATGTCCAACTCTTTGTGACCCAATGGACTGCATCAAGTCAGGCCTCCTTGTCTATCACCAACTCCCGGAGTTTACCCAAAATCATGTCTGTTGAGTCAGTGATGNAGCTTCTTTAGCTGGAGTGGAGATCTTCCAGGGGACAAAGATTCATCTAACTCCACTTTCCAACACCTCCAACAGTATCCTTCTCCTCCTCCCCATCTCTTTCAAAGCTCCCATCCACAGCCTTCAAAAGGATGATTTTATATGAAGCTTTTACTTTTTCATGTTTTCTGGCTGCTCACTACTCCTGGAATGTTCTTTCTCCCTCCCCTTCACCAGCCCACACTTTGACCAACTTTCATGGTTCACCTTAAGTCTCATTTCTTTCATGAATTCTCCCTGGAATATTCTAATACAGCTGCTCCTAACCAGTGTTGTGAGATCCTCCTCGTGGAAGGAAGTTGTCTCCAGTGGGCATCAGGCTTTTACATAAGTTACTGAATGTTCCCCGACCAGAGAAACGTGACAGCATTCTGGCTTTTCCTTCCCCATCCTGAGTTGGACCACTTAAAATGCTAGTCGTGGTTCCTACATGTACTTGGTCACCCAGCAGTCTGCATCCTCTAAGAGTTAGTCCCATCTTCATTTTATTTTACTCATGCCCCTATTTTTACTATCAGGTTTCATTATCTTTAGCAAATATTTCCTAAGTCATGGAGAACACAGAAAGATGGAATCCATCTGTCTGGCAAGACTTGTCCAGAGTCTTCCTCTCCCCATCCAACAACATTTATATTTCTGTCCTTGATTTCTTCTCCTTCATCACATGAAATTCACTGTTGTGGCTCTGAATTCAACTCCCACTGTGACTGTCAAAATAATACTTCCATGCCTGTCTGCCCATGCCTTCATCCTCTCCCTCTGTGCTGGCTCTTTCCCCTTTGAATTGAAATCTGCTTGTTTTTTCTCTTTTTCAATGTCATCCCTCTTCATATCATTTTACTATGTTTTCAAAGACTAGTTTTTAGACAGAATTATTGATGTGCAGTGCCTCTAATCTGCCACCCACTATTCACCCTTCCACTTGCTCTGAATGAGTTCCCTAAAAGTTCTTTCACTCAAATCTCTAAGTAGGCAGCACACTGTACAGGATGGGGTACAAGTGCTCAGATTCAGAAGTGGAGCCATGTGAATTTGAGTGATTTAATGTCTCTTTAGTGACACAGCATCTTCTGTAAAACTGGAGTAACTGTCCTTGCCATGTAGTAGTTGTGTTGAGAATACAAAATAATACCATACATCAAATGGAACATAGAGGCCATCAGACTCTTTGCTTCTTTATGTATTGGACATAGTACTTTTCCACTACAGATAAGTTTCTCTTTCTCAGGGTTCATTGTACTTTTGTTTTCAATCATACCTCTCTTTCCTAGATTTCCTCCTCTTTGTGGTTATTCTCTCTCTTCTTCTATTTTTTTTAACAAGTGTCTATCTTCTATATTCTCTAAATTTCTATACTTATCTCTTTTTTCTTTAATTTTTATATTCTTTACTCATCCAGACTCTAGCTGACACTAACAACTCAATAATTACTAAATTTCCATGGCTGATACTAATTTCCTGAGTGCCATTACATGAACTGACACCAAAATTTGCAACAACAATAAGCAAACAATACCCATGCTGAGCTCATTTCTTTCCTAGATCAAANTGACACTAACAACTCAATAATTACTAAATTTCCATGGCTGATACTAATTTCCTGAGTGCCATTACATGAACTGACACCAAAATTTGCAACAACAATAAGCAAACAATACCCATGCTGAGCTCATTTCTTTCCTAGATCAAAGCCACACATTTCTTCAACCCATAAAAACACCAGTCTTCAAGAGTCATCTTTGATGCTTTTCTTTGCATTTTCTGCTACATCTAGTAAATTAGGACGTTTAGCCTCCATTCATGCATGTCTTGTTTACCTTCAAGTCAGACTCCTTGAATCATAATCTTCTGTCTGGGTAATACTATGGGCACTAAAATTTGGCAACATCTAGCTCCAGAATAAAGACTAAATTCCATAGAATGCTATATAAGTTTTTTCATTACTTAGCTTCTGTCTCTCCTACCTCACTGTAAACCATCCTGGACTATGACTTAACAAGCCTTTCACTTGGCCTGGTCCTTTGTATCACTATGTCTCTGCACAGAGCCAAGGTCTTTCCACTCCTGTTTCACCTACCATATCTGTTCCTCCTTCTAAGACTAGCTTACATAAATCTTCTCACTCGGTAAGAATTCCCAGAGACTCTTTACTGGCCACCTATTTAATCTGAGATAAAGGCCCATCTTTTGTATTTCCATGAACTCAAGGGCATTTGTAGATCATAATGCTTTTCCTCCCTGTGTTCTCTCAAAGTCAAATGCATTGTACACTGCCACTAAGCCTTCATTTATTTACCTATCTTCCTCACCATCCAAGGATCTTCCTGGCATTTAAAAACAGTACGTGACATGCATTCAATGCCAAGAATTATTTAATTGAAGTCATATTTCTTTCTTTTTTGAAGATGTATCTCTCTTTAAATCACTATGGATGCTGGCTGATTTCTACCAATGGGTTTAATCTTGCCTATCAATGACTTTCTGAAATTCAAGTAGCAACCTTGATGGAAGGTTTTATCCTTCTGTCCAGTTCTACTACTTCTACGCAAGTGCTCTTGCAAGCTGCTTCCTGCTGATTCAATCTGCTAGAAATACTTAACTGGCCTTGTGCCTATTCCTTGGTATTCTATAAGGTGAGTTCCTGTCCCACCTATTCTGGTGACAGAATGATTTCTTATCTTGCAGGTATTTTTAAGATATGAAAGTAAAATTCTTAGCAATCTTATTGCCAGCCATGTTACTGAAATGTTAGCTACTAATGTATTTATCATTCCCTATGTTATAACTTGTGGCAATAAAATGCATTTTCAATAACACCAGTGCATTTTAATTTATTACACTTATTCTTGACTTTTACCTTAAGCAGTCAGTGTTGCCCTTAGCAGTATTGTTAAAATTTTCAAAAACAAATGGACTAACTAGGGTTGTTTGTTTGCATTTTAAAGCTGTAGCTGTGAAATGGATTCACTGTTTATTGAAATGACATATATGCATTGCATTCCTGTAAGCACTGAGTAAAATAACTCTCAAGTTTCTAATCATATGAATGTTCTCAAAAAACTGCGCTTTTGCTTTCTCGCCCCAAAGGGAAGATGTGTGCTGTCCTGGAAGGAGCACAGTCTTTGAAGTCAGACTGAACAAGTTTTGGTCCTGGCTCTGTCAGCTCTTAGCTCTGTGGTCACAAACGGAGCATTGGTTCTGACTTTCAGATTTCTCATAAAATAGAGATAATGTTATGAATTTTTCTGGGCTGTGGTGGCAGAGTTAAAATTAACTTGGATACCTATTGTGATACCTAACACATTTTAGGCACTCAGTAAATAGTTTTCCTGTCTTTTAATCTGTTTTCTGCCATAGTGGATAGCAGACATTTTTATTAGTGCTGTTAAGAAGCAGCTGAGAAACCGGAATTTTTTGTCAACCCTGATTATCTTCTGCATGACATCACTATAAAATTATTCAGTATATGTGTGACTGGTCTTCTCAATAAGATGGCAAGTTCCTTAAGGGTTCTTATAAATGCCAACACAGAGTATCTGCTCAGGAAATAAAAATTATTGGATGGACACAATACAAAAGTGCAAGGATAACATTATGTAAGGGAAGCAATATGATGCCTAGAAAAACAATGCTTTTTCTCACAAACATGGTTTCCCTAAAATGAAATTAATGAAAATACTTCCAATCTTTTCTGATTCTAACACTTGATGACTTATGACTTGTTCTATAGTTGATTGATATTCATAAATCTCAAAACATACAAGTATCTTAAGGAGAATATTATTTTGTTTTGTATAGTGTGGTCTCAGTCTTCCCCAGACTTGAGTACAATGTAGAATTAAAGGCTGCTGGTGAACCTATATTCACTTGCTATATGAGAAATCTGTCCACTATGAAGACATCTGTCATGATTAATCAGGCTAAGCGATTCTCAATAAGAAAAGCATGAGTGAGTTTGTTTTGCTGCAAAGGCCTGCCTTGATAGCATTAATTTAGGAGACAGCTGGAGGTGGCAACTTACTAGAGGAAAACAGATGGGGGGACCTATGAAGTGATTCAGAGGCTCATGGGAAACTCCTCCGATTATCCACAGGGAAGCCTGCACATACATTGGAGAAGCAGAGTTACAGAAAAGTCCTGCCAAAAATTGTAACCAGAGGTAGTCAAAACAGGAACTATAAGCAGCCTGCATGTGAGACACCTGTTTACATGCCTGATTTATGAGCCTACACAGGTGTGGAAGGGCCTGTCACTAAAAGGAGCCTGAAATTTGGCAAAGGGAAGACTTCAGTTTGAATTCTAGCTCTACCACTTCCTGACGAGATAAGCTTCTACAAATAATATCAGTGTTTGCTGCTGCTGCTGCTGCTTCATTCGTGTCTGACTCTGTGTGACCCCATAGACGGCAGCCCACCAGGCTCCCCCATCCCTGGGATTCTCCAGGCAAGAACACTGGACTGGGTTGCCATTTCCTTCTCCAATGCATGAAAGTGAAAAGTGAAAAGTGAAAGTGAAGTTGCTCAGTCATGTCTGACCCTCAGCGACCCCATGGATTGC
The DNA here is from genome assembly GCA_006410875.1 of Neotragus pygmaeus. Lineage (NCBI taxonomy): Eukaryota > Metazoa > Chordata > Mammalia > Artiodactyla > Bovidae > Neotragus > Neotragus pygmaeus. The sequence continues at coordinate 349,345 of SJYV01011119.1, read as the reverse complement.
AGCCTACCAGGCTCCTTGATCCATGGGATTTTCCAGGCAAGAGTACTGGAGTGGGGTGCCATTGCCTTCTCCATTTCAGTGTCTACGTCTGTAAAATAGAAATAATAAGCAGTACTCTGTAGAGTTATTGTAAGGATTCAATGAGACCACATTCTTTCACAGGTACCCGCTGAAAAGAAAAGTCATTATCCTACGCCTTCCTGTCACTACCGATCTCAAAGAACTGACTCTTTGAGACTCTGTGGACTGTAGCCCACCAGCTCCTCTGTCCAGGGGATTTTCCAGGCAAGAATACTGGAGCGGGTTGCCATTGCCTTCTTCAGGGGAATCTTCTTGACCCAGGGACCAAACCCAAGTCTCTTGTGTCTCCTGCATTGCAGATGGATTCTTTACCCCTGGTGCCAAGTGGGAAACCCATACATCTCTAAGTAATGTAATTCAATAAACGTTTAAAAGTGAAAGTCTGTCAATTGTGTCCAACTCTTTGCAACCCCACGGACTATACAGTCCACGGAATTCTCCAGGCCAGTCTACTGGAGTGGGTAGCCTTTCCCTTCTCCAGAGGATCTTCCCCACCCAGGGAGAGAACCCAGGTCTCCCACATGGCAGCTGGAATCTTAACCAGCTGAGCCACAAGGGAAATCCAAACATTTAAAGGTTCTTTACAAAATTATATTCCCCAACATCTTACAAAGGGCCAGAAATCATCACCATGGTCATTTGGTTTCAGTGTCTTAAATAAATAAATTATTTGTTAAAATACAGCATTCCCAGGGGAGACATGACATGCTGTATCAACCTAGGCATTACACTCAGGTTAACATTTGAGAACATCTACCAGTTTTCTTGCATGTGAAATCCTATAGACAGAGGAGCCTGGCAGGCTACAGTCCAAGGGATCACAAAAGAGTCAGACATGATTTAGGTACTAAACAACAACAACTATGTGTCAGGCACTGTGCTTCACTTGTGGCAATGGCCATCTGGACATCTTTTGAACTCTTCAGAGAAATGAAAAGTCTGATGATGGGACAAGTAAGGACATATTAGTAATTAGGAGGTTCTCTGCATGCTTCCCCCAAAACTGAAGCTCAAGATCCATAGATATTAGTCCCTCAGGGCAGTGGGCATAATGAGGTTTAGCTTTATCGCATTGGATGTCCTACTGCTGTGGATACAGCTCTCCACACCTCCAGGTTGTGAAGTGAAAGTCACTCAGTTTTGTCTGACTCTTTCAACAAAGACTGTAGACCCCATGGACTGTAGACCACCAGGCTGCTCCATCCATGGGATTTTCCAGGCAAGAATACTGGAGTGGGTTGCCACTTTCTTCTCCAGGGTATCTCCCCAACCCAGAGATTAAACCATGGTCCCCTGCATTGCAGGCAAACTATTTACCATCTGAGCCACCAGGTATGCCTGCAATGTGGGAGACCTGTGTTTGATCCCCAGGTCAAGAAGATCCCCTGGAGAAAGAAATGGCAACCCACTCCAATACTCTTGCCTGGAAAATTCCATGGATGGAGGAGCCTGGTAGGCTATAGTCCATGGGATTACAAAGAGTCGGACATGACTGAGCAACTTCACTGACTTCACAAAGTATGAATTCATCAAAATATCAAAAGATTCCTCTTCATTGTCATACTGCTGGTGCCTAGAATAGGGACAGAGTGGTTTCTCAATAAACAATTGTTCATTTAGGTTAACAAGATGTCGAAAAGAAGATTCCAATAGAGATGTGATCCAAGGTTCGTTATTTACTTCAGAAAATGAGGATCACAGCTAAACATAGTATTATCAAAAGGTGGTAGCTAGAGGTTCACATCTAGAAACTTGTGGATTTGTTTTTCCAATCTTATTATAATCCTCTTATGTTATTGTTACAGATGGTCCTCAATGCCAGTGGCTTAAGGTACAATTTTCCTTGGAACTCAAGGCTATTTCAATCTAACTCTTCTCCTAAGCTAATGCTACCTGCCATAGAGCCACACATTTCTTGCAGACATCCTGGTACCCTTATTTGCTTGCTCCCATAATCCTGTAGTTCAAGTTTTTGCCCACCTTCTTCCTTTGCCTAGAATGGCCTCCTTGCTCCACTTTTTGCCCAGCCAAGCCAGATCCTTTAATCTTACCAAGTGTCTCAGTTCCTCCAGGTAATAGCCTCCTATAGTCTAGCCACCAATACACCTCTGCCCTCAGTTCCCCTTTTGCCTTAGCCAGCTCCACACAGGTCACAGTTTCTTGACTGATTTGTGCCTAGTGCTGTGCTTTTCCAAACAGATTGAAAGAAATACGCCTACCTATGGAACCATGGTTTTGTTGTTGCTTTCATTTTTTAAATTTGTATTGAAATATAGTTGACTTATAATATTGCATTAGTTTCAGGTGTATAACAATGTGAATCAGTTATACACATACATATGCATGCATGCTTGCCAAGTAGCTTCAGTCATGTCCAACTCTTTGCAACTCTGTGGACTACATGGGATTATCTAGGCAAGAATGATGGAGTGGTTTGCCATACCCTTCTCCAGGGAATCTTCCCAACCCAGGGATCAAAACTGCATCCTGTGGCTCCTGAATTGCAGGCAAATTCTTTACAGCTGAGCCACCAGGGGAAGCCCACGTATATGTACAGTCACNCTCAGAACTTTGCATCTGCTGGACAGAGGTACTAATCACATCACACAATGCTTTAAAGGGAAGTTACTTGGAGTTGATCCCTCTTTTTGTAGGTTTGTTTTGATCTACTGATCAGGTTGTTCCAGAATGCCTATATATGGGGAAAGGTTAGTGATCAGACACTAGCTGGGTATAGGTTTTGCCCACAGGGATCCAGAGAGTCTGAAGACAGTTGTATGCCTTGATGTATCGGCAAACCTTGGAAACCTTTTCTCATGCTTCAAAAAACTGAACTGTTGTGCCTAAAAAGGCAGAGCAAAATGAGATATAATTAAAAAGATAACCGAATGTAGTGCTGCAGCTTGTTTGTAAGTCAAGAGGTATAATCAAAGTCACTTTCTTTTGTGTGAAGCTTCACAGGTGTCCTTAATGTAAGGGACAAGTCCTTGTTGTGTTGAACAAGAGATTGACTTTGAAAACTGCTCTGGTGTTGCCATTTTTTATAAGTAGCCCTAGCTGAGCTGAGAGGGTTGGATATAAATATCTCCTTTGAGATGTGAAATGTTTGGTCTACTTTGACAAACAGGATCATTCACTCATCAACAAACACTAGAGCCCCTTTTTTGAACCAGGTACCATTTTAGGTGGTTGAGAAACAGCAANTTGGATATAAATATCTCCTTTGAGATGTGAAATGTTTGGTCTACTTTGACAAACAGGATCATTCACTCATCAACAAACACTAGAGCCCCTTTTTTGAACCAGGTACCATTTTAGGTGGTTGAGAAACAGCAATGACCAAAGAAAGGTCCTTGCTCCTCTGAAGCTCACATTCTGGCTGGACAGGGGCTGACAGGAGATGCCAAGCAGCAGTAGACGCTCTGGGGGAGACACGACTGGAGGATGAGTGACTGGAGTGAAGCGGAAGCTCTGTCAGTTAGCGGTTAGGGTTAGGGTTAGGCTGGAATCAAAGACGAGTTCTCCATGCAGGGGCACGAGTGAGCACAAAGCCCCCAGAGTAAGAATGAATTTGGTGTGTTTGAAGAAAAGAAAGAAGGAAAATGTGGCTGAGGTATACAGATAAGGGGTGGGGGTGATGAGGTATGNGGAGTTTCAGCTTCAGCATCATTCCCTCCAAAGAAATCCCAGGGTTGATCTCCTTCAGAATGGACTGGTTGGATCTCCTTGCAGTCCAAGGGCAGATTCTTTACTGTCTGATCCCCCAGGGAAGCCCCCAGGGTGCTATCAGTATCCACCAAATCTGGTGGAACAGTGACAGAAACAAAGGAGAGAAAAAATACTGAAGACTGCGGCCAAGAATTTCAAGTGAGGGAGGAGCAGGGGAGGATGCCAGGTAATGGTGAGTTCACCTGATGGGCCCTGAGGCTCTGTACTGAGAGCATGCACTGGGCAGCCCCTTTCACCAGCCACCATGAACACTGCAGAGGCTGGCAGCTGCTTACAGGGGCTTCTCTCTGAAGCATCCTTTCAGAATGCTATTCAGAAACCTTTTTCATTCTTCTCAGTCCTTCCAATCTGCTGCCCTCAGATTTCATCTCTCAGATGATTCATCATTAATTTCACAGAAAAAAATAGAAATCATCTAATAGAACTTTCTCAAATTCTTGAGCTCACATCTACCAAATGACGTGCATCTACAACTGTGTCCTCCTTTTCTGCCTTTTTGATGGAAAAGATGTCATGCCTCATGTCTACAAATAATTCCTTCACTTGGTTACTGTCTTAAATACCTCCCTACGTATAAAGGAATTCACTCATTTATTTAACAGATACCTACCAAGCATCTACCTTGTAACAGATGCTTTGTTCCATTTTTTGAGTAACTGTTTTCTCTTCTGTATATTCAGCTTCTTTCACTCCATTTGCTTCTTCCCAGTAGTATCTAACTGTGCTCAATAGTCTCAGTCAAATAGTTGATTTTTTTTTAGCTAAAAATCAACTAAACTGAACCAAATTGAAAATCATCTCCTGTCTCCCTACCCCCTTCTTCAGCTACTAGCTTTTTTTCTTCTCTGCACAGCCAAGCAACCTCTAAAATTTTGTCTATACTTAGTATTTTAATGTCTGCATCTCTCATTCCTTCTCCTGCTCTTACTAAAAGTACATTTTCTGTAGTCACCAATAACATGGCATGTGGCTAAATATGGAGAGAATCTATTCAGTCTCCACCTTATTTGATCTGTATGTACCTTTTAAAAATGTGGACCACTTCTTTTTTTCCTGGGGTTCCATGGGAATCCACATTCTTCCTATGTCTCTGGTTCATCCTTCTCAGCCTTTTTGCATGCTACATTTTGGTCTGTATTTCCCTTAAATGTTGATGTTCTTCAGGGATTCCTACACATCTTTCCTTCTCGTTGTCAGCCCTCTGTGTTTGATGTTATCAGCTCTTCAGACTGAAATTATCATCCAGATCATGTAAGAAAAATGCTTTGACATATGTTTAGACATGAAGTTGTTGGGATCACAAAGCCTGTTTTGTGTAAATACGTCTATAAGGAGAAAGCCAAAATAAATGTTTTAATGAACCCCAATTAGCAATCTATTTCATGCCAATTAAATACCAGTGAAGTGACAGAGCAGTTATTAGGTTTATTGTTAGTATCTTAAGGTTTATTGTTAGTATCTTAGGCGTCACAATGCTGGGTATATATTACAAAGTAAGTGTGTAGAGTCAGTTTTTACAACAAATATTCTAACAGATACAATTTCATGCAATACTGATGTAACTGATAAAGGTAGGAAATATGAAAAATAAACTGCAGCATCTGTTGTTTTGAGTTAATGTTATAGTCTGAAGGAGAAGATGGTAATTAAAAATAGCATATCGCAAAACGGTTCTTTTTGTCCTGAGCAAACTGCCCAGTGATTCATATTTATGATACAGAGCCTGCATATATAAATTGGACATGGCCATCTCCCCACTTGGCTAGTACTACATACTCTTGCATTTTTGATATTTGAATTATAACCGCTTGCCTTCTGCCTTGGAAAATTGTCCTCTGTGAGGATTGTATCACGTGCGCCCCTTTGGCTTGTCCAGTGGCATCTATACCAGCAGGAGATGTCATACAAGAGGACAGCAAGATCAGGGCATTTCTTCTCTGCTCCCTCCCTTTTCTGTGCTGTATCTTTGGCAGTAGCTGCTCTCCCCACCCCCAGTAAATCCCCTACATGAGAACCTTCAAGTTGTGAAATTTCAAAGACTCAAACATGCATTTACATGTCCAATGCCATGCCAAAGGTGAGTGAAACTGCAGCTTGCCCTCCGTCTCCTGTTGCTGATGGTCCTTCAGCTCTGCCATCTCCCAGTCAGTAACTTTTCTCCAGTAACTCTTCTTGTCGGTTCACTCACTGCCTGTCCCTGCATATCAGCTGTTGTACTGTTGTTGTTTACTTGCTAAGTCTTGTCTGACTCTCTTATGATCCTATGGACTACAGCCCACCAGGTTCCTCTGTCCATGGGATTTCCCAGACAAGAATACAGGAGTGGGTTGTACTTCTCAAGGTACGGTATTGTAAGATTAAAATTTTTTTTTAATTTTTTGCTTGTCTTTTTATGCATTATTTGTGTGAAAAATATTATAAACCCATTACAGTACAGTACTATATAGCTGATAGTGTTAGTTGGGTACCTAGGCTAACTGTGCTTGACTTATGAATAAATTGGACTTATGAACGCTCTTGGAGTGGAACTCATTTGTATGTAGATTTACTGTATAGGTTCTGCTGGGTAGTGCTCCCTTCAAGTTCCATTAACACCATTTGCTACTCTTGATTTTTCAGTCATAGGTGTGATATGGGTTCTCCACTGCTGTAAGTCTCTCAGTGCCTCAGTATTCCCTGTTCTCAGTTTTTTTGCCCACACCTGGTTACTCCTTTCACTAAAATCTTATTTGAATCCGTCAAGGGTGAAAAGTAGCCCAGTGCTCTGTGTCCTCAAAAGCATTTGTGTCAGTGATTTTCTGCTTCTGTTAAACATTCTCACTGAATTACATTCGTGATGTGGGGGTTCCAAGATTTAGCTTATATTTCAACCAAAGCTGAAAGCATGGATTTGTGATTTGTTACTTTACATGTGCTGATGATTCTCAGATTTATATCTCTAGCCCAGATCTGTCTCCTAAATTTCAGAACGAGATGTTCAACTCCTCTGATTTCTCTGTTCTGATTAACTCACAGACATTTAAAATTCTAAATGCTCAATTGCGGTTCATCTCTCCGTATGCCCTTTAAGCAACTTTCTCAGCCTGTTCCTGTATGCATAAAGTTAGGAACCCAGAAACTTCTTTATGACCTAAATAGTCATGGTTCCTGTTAGCCCAGGTTGGCAGTACTTTTGCTAGTACAGTTCCCTTAAGAATATTGGGAGTTTCCTATATACCAGGTGAAAATCCACTCCATGCTCTAGAAGCCAAAGCCACACTTGTTTTCAAGACAATCTTCTGTATTTTAGATTAATTTACTTTGGGATCAAGCTTTTGTGGACCTACATCTTTAAGCTTTTGAGAAGCCATTTTATTCAGCCCAAGAAAGCACCAATTTAGATTGCTTAGAAGCCTTATGGCACCCCACTCCAGTACTCGTGCCTGGAAAATCCCCTGGATGAAGGAGCCTGGTAGGCTGCAGTCCATGCTAAGGGTCGGACACGACTGAGCGACTTCCCTTTCACTTTTCACTTTCATGCATTGGAGAAGGAAACGGCAACCTGCTCCAGTGTTCTTGCCTGGAGAATCCCAGGGATGGGGGAGCCTGGTGGGCTGCCGTCTATGGGGTCACACAG
>SJYV01011119.1:234813-341079 GCA_006410875.1 Neotragus pygmaeus | reverse complement strand
ATATCAGCTGTTGTACTGTTGTTGTTTACTTGCTAAGTCTTGTCTGACTCTCTTATGATCCTATGGACTACAGCCCACCAGGTTCCTCTGTCCATGGGATTTCCCAGACAAGAATACAGGAGTGGGTTGTACTTCTCAAGGTACGGTATTGTAAGATTAAAATTTTTTTTTAATTTTTTGCTTGTCTTTTTATGCATTATTTGTGTGAAAAATATTATAAACCCATTACAGTACAGTACTATATAGCTGATAGTGTTAGTTGGGTACCTAGGCTAACTGTGCTTGACTTATGAATAAATTGGACTTATGAACGCTCTTGGAGTGGAACTCATTTGTATGTAGATTTACTGTATAGGTTCTGCTGGGTAGTGCTCCCTTCAAGTTCCATTAACACCATTTGCTACTCTTGATTTTTCAGTCATAGGTGTGATATGGGTTCTCCACTGCTGTAAGTCTCTCAGTGCCTCAGTATTCCCTGTTCTCAGTTTTTTTGCCCACACCTGGTTACTCCTTTCACTAAAATCTTATTTGAATCCGTCAAGGGTGAAAAGTAGCCCAGTGCTCTGTGTCCTCAAAAGCATTTGTGTCAGTGATTTTCTGCTTCTGTTAAACATTCTCACTGAATTACATTCGTGATGTGGGGGTTCCAAGATTTAGCTTATATTTCAACCAAAGCTGAAAGCATGGATTTGTGATTTGTTACTTTACATGTGCTGATGATTCTCAGATTTATATCTCTAGCCCAGATCTGTCTCCTAAATTTCAGAACGAGATGTTCAACTCCTCTGATTTCTCTGTTCTGATTAACTCACAGACATTTAAAATTCTAAATGCTCAATTGCGGTTCATCTCTCCGTATGCCCTTTAAGCAACTTTCTCAGCCTGTTCCTGTATGCATAAAGTTAGGAACCCAGAAACTTCTTTATGACCTAAATAGTCATGGTTCCTGTTAGCCCAGGTTGGCAGTACTTTTGCTAGTACAGTTCCCTTAAGAATATTGGGAGTTTCCTATATACCAGGTGAAAATCCACTCCATGCTCTAGAAGCCAAAGCCACACTTGTTTGTTTTCAAGACAATCTTCTGTATTTTAGATTAATTTACTTTGGGATCAAGCTTTTGTGGACCTACATCTTTAAGCTTTTGAGAAGCCATTTTATTCAGCCCAAGAAAGCACCAATTTAGATTGCTTAGAAGCCTTATGGCACCCCACTCCAGTACTCGTGCCTGGAAAATCCCCTGGATGAAGGAGCCTGGTAGGCTGCAGTCCATGCTAAGGGTCGGACACGACTGAGCGACTTCCCTTTCACTTTTCACTTTCATGCATTGGAGAAGGAAACGGCAACCTGCTCCAGTGTTCTTGCCTGGAGAATCCCAGGGATGGGGGAGCCTGGTGGGCTGCCGTCTATGGGGTCACACAGAGTGGGACACGACTGAAGTGACTTAGCAGCAGCAGAAGTCTTATAAAAGTGTCTTATAACTTTGATTTTATCCTTAGGTCATGTTTTAATTTGAAAATCTTTTATTTGCTCGAGAAGCTGAAAATAAGAGTTTATACTCGACCAATTCTAGCCCCACCCCAACAATCGATTTAAATTCTGCTTAAAAAAATGGTCAGTTGTTTTCCGAGCCTATGTCTTTCTTGATGCTCCTTCTACTTCCACTAGTATGAACACTCTGTTTTCCTCTTTGCAACCTCTGCTCAAATCCAGAAGTCCACCATGTTACTGGGTGGACTATCTTTCAAGTTACTGCAAGCGATACTTTCAACATTACATAACATAGGTCACTGTTTTTTAAGCTTCTATAGCAGTTTCTTCCTTTTGTTTTCTTGCTATTTTTCCTGCCTCCACTAACAGTTTCCTTCCCATCTGCCACATGGCCCTAGAATCAATGTCACATGTTTTAGAGTTTTCTTAGGGCACGATCTCAACTCTGTTTACTGCATATTATTGTAGTTGCTTTTCCTTTGCCTGCCTTCCTCATGTGAGGATGGCAACTATGTTTCCAGTGCCTGGACCATAGTAAGTTTTCCATAAATATTACCTAATAAGTAAATAAAGCATTCTTAATTGTTATAGACCTTTTAAAGGCATCTTTACATTTTATCAAATCTCAGTTACCCTATTGTTCAGTTGCTAAATCGANTGTGAGGATGGCAACTATGTTTCCAGTGCCTGGACCATAGTAAGTTTTCCATAAATATTACCTAATAAGTAAATAAAGCATTCTTAATTGTTATAGACCTTTTAAAGGCATCTTTACATTTTATCAAATCTCAGTTACCCTATTGTTCAGTTGCTAAATCGAGTCTGACTCTTTGCCACCCCATGGACTGCAGCATGCTAGGCTTCCCTGTCCTTCATATCAGTTCAGCTAGTTTCTTTCTTTTTTTTTTTTTTAAAGATTTATTTAATTGTCTAATTTATTTTTGGCTGTGCTGGATCTTTGTTGCTGTGCGAGGACTTTCTCTAGTTGCAGTGAGTGGGGGCCACTCTTCCTTGCGGTGGGCGGGCTTCTCCTTGGGGTGGCTTCTCTAGTTGTGGGGCACGGGCTCTAGACTGAGGGTTCAGTAGCTGTGGGGCACGGATTTAGTAGCTCCACAGCATGTGGGGTCTTCCTGAACCAGGGATCCAACCCACGCCCCCTGCATGGGCAGGCAGAATCCTAACCTCTAGACCATCAGGGAAGCCCTCTTGTTCAGCGAGCGTCTTCTTAACTGTTTTCTCTAGTATAGTATCTGTTTGAGTACAACCTGTACAAATATGAGTAATGGCCCATGTTTGAACCCAAATTCTCCTACTTACAAAGCATGACCCTAAAAAAAAAAAATCAATGTTTGTATGACTCAGTTTTCTTATTTGTAAAGTAAGGTTAATAATAGTTATCTCATGATTTTTGTGAGGAACCTGGGGGCAGAATTGAATACTCATTAGATGATGGCTATTATTATTACTTCATTTGTAGATCCATGCATAATAAACTTGTAACAATGGCTATTTCCAGAAAGAAATGGGTATCTGGGAAAGGGAGTGGAGGGAGACTTGCATTTTGGTGTATTTATCTTTTTATACTTTTCAAACTCTCTACCCTCTATATACGTTACCAATTCAAAATAAAGATTGATTTTAAAACTATTACATGTATATTTGTTCATTTTAATCTCTATATTAGTGGCTTGAGTGATGCATNACAGGGTGGTAAATACAGATTTCAGGCTAGAGGTGGGATAAATTCTAAAGTGTGTGGCAAAATCCTTTTATTCAATCAGGGCCAAGTTTTCTGTGGAAGTTGTTTTGTTTTAAGACACAGAAGGTCATTGTGGCATGTTTCCATGGGGGAGCCAGCATTCACATTTATATCTCTGCATTGGCTATAGGGTCTTTGGAGGGATCTATCACATTTATTCATTGCAAATGTGTTTAATTAATGGCTAGGAAATGCTCTAATCTTAGTGATAAGAGGTGCAGATTGTTGTCAGGTTTTGTTTGGTTGCATTTTTATTTCTTTTTCTGGACTCTATTGATTTTTTTCTTGATGACTGTAGCAAAAAGATCAAGAAAAACTTGGGGCCAGTAATATGTTGTGTTAATATTTTTCCCCCCACAGGGCCTGTACAAAGGATACAGCCAAATTATGAGCTCAGAAACACTAATTTATGAACTCGTAGAAATCACAACACATGGCAAAGAATCATGGAACATTAAACTTAGAACTAGAAGATCAAGTTCTATTTTTCAACTCTATCACATCCAGTTATGTCATCTTACACTAATTAGTGCACAACTCCAAGTATAACTCTCCTCTTTCATAAAATGGGAATACTGATTTAGATAATTTCTAATTTTCCTTACAATTTTGGTAGTCTATAATTCTAAATTCTATGATTCCAATTTAAGTGATTCTGAAGGTACTTATCAAAACCTATGCATAGTTCAGTTCAGTTCAGTCACTCAGTTGTGTCCAACTCTTTGCAACCCCATGAATTGTAGCACGCCAGGCCTCCCTATCCATCACCAACTCCCAGAGTCCATCCAAACCCATGTCCATTGAGTTGGTGATGCCATCCAACCATCTCATCCTCTGTTGTCCCCTTCTCCTCCTGCCCTCAATCTTTCCCAGCATCAGGGTCTTTTCAAATAAGTCAGCTCTTCACATCAAGTGGCCAAAGTATTGGAGATTCACCTTCAATATCAGTCCTTCCAATGAACACCCAGGACTGATCTTCTTTAGGATCGACTGGTTGGACCTCCTTGCAGTCCAAGGGACTCTCAAGAGTCTTCTTCAACTCCACAGTTCAAAAGTTATCAATTCTTTGGCACTTAGCTTTCTTTATAGTCCAACTCTCTCATCCATACATGACCATCTAGCCTTGACTAGATGGACCTTTGTTGACAAAGTAATGTCTCTGCTTTTTAATATGCTATCTAGGTTGGTCATAACTTTCCTTCCAAGGAGTAAGTGTCTTTTAATGTCATAGTTGCAATCACCATCTGCAGTGGTTTTAGAGCCCCCCAAAAATAAAGTCTGACACTGTTTCCACTGTTTCCCCATCTATTTCCCATGAATTGATGGGGACAGATGCCATGATCTTCATTTTCTGAATGTTGAGCTTTAAGCCAACTTTTCCCCCCTCCTCTTTCACTTTCATCAAGAGGCTCTTTAGTTCTTCTTCACTTTCTGCCATAAGGGTGGTGTCATCTGCATATCTGAGGTTATTGATACTTCTCCTGGCAATCTTGATTCCAGCTTGTGCTTTCTCCAGCCCAGCATTTCTTATGATGTACTCTGCATAGAAGCTAAATAAGAGAGTGACAACATACAGCCTTGACATACCCCTTTTCCTATTTGGAACCAGTCTGTTGTTCCAAAACAAAGATCTAGTCCTTGTTCTGAGAAATTATCTGGAAAAAAAGTTTAAAGTATAAGAAACATTAAATGGGAATTATGAAAGCACTTAGACTGTGTTTGACATGAAGTGTGCTAAGTGCTAAGTCACCGTAGTCATATCCCACTTTTTGTAACTCTATGGACTCTAGGCCATCAGGTTCCACTGTCCATGGGATATGCCAGGCAAGAATACTGGAATGAGTTGCCATTTCCTCCTCTAAGGGATCTTCCCCTCCCAGGGACAAACCCACATCTGTTATTTCTCCTACATTGGCAGCCAGGATCTCTACCACTAGCACCCCCTGGGAAGCCTTGATATGAAGTACACAACAAAACACATACATCTTACATTCAGCGAATACTACAATAAATGCCTGGAATACAGTGTGAAAAAGAAAAGTTTTGCCTAGAGCCTAGAAAGGCAAATGGTCTTTTATTCAAATAATTTTCAATTTTAATGTAAGCCCTTTAGATACATAATATTCATAATAAATATGTCATAACAGCATGATAAAGGAGTAAACATTCAAGATTTTTCCCTGTTACAGCCTGTCAGATGGAATGGCTTCTCTTCAAGAGGATGAACTAAAACTTTCCCCTCCCCTCAGTCAATTTCCACTCCTATACAACTGGCTTGCACTCAGTTTCTTGATCACTTACAGCTGTAAGGAATTATAGGAAATATAGGCTTTGGTTGCCATATAAATGCCTAAAGCAGAGACGTTGACTTGCCAATAAAGGTCCATCTAGTCAAAGCTATGGTTTTTCCAGTAGTCATGTATCGATGTGAGAGTTGGACCACAAAGAAGGCTGAGCAATGAAGAATTGATGCTTTTGAACTGTGGTGCTGGAAAAGACTCTTGAGACTTCCTTGGACTGCAAGGAGATTAAAACAGTCATTCCTAAGGGAAATCAGTCCTGAATATTCCTTGGAAGGACTGGTGCTGAAACTGAAACACCAATACTTTGGCCACCTGATGTGAAGAACTGACTCATTGGAAAAGACCTTGATGTTGGGAAAGATGGAAGGCTAGAGGAGAAGGGGACAACAGAGGATGAGATAGTTGGATGACATCACCAACTAGTGGACATGAGTTTGAGCAAGTTCTGGGATTTGCTGATGGACAGGAAAGCCTGGCGTGTTGCAGTCCATTGAGTTGCAAAGAGTCAGACACAACTGAGCAACTGAACTGAACAGAACTGAGACTGGTTACATAAGTCATGTGCCAAGTTGAAATCTAGCAGAAATCTATTAGAAAAAAGATTGGGGATCAATCTTCTGACTGACACAGAATGGTCATGTGATTATTAACCTGAATGTCCCATGATTTCAAAAGCAGGTCAACCTTGAGGCTGTTGTGCAGGATCCATTGGCTGAATAAGGTAGTCATTTGAGGTTGGAGATGTGCAGAAGAGTGAGTTTGCCAGTTACGAAGCTACAAAATCATCTGGCTTAGAGGTTGAGGGGTTTTGTTAAATGAAATCCATTATGGTAGACAGTATGGTCAAGATACAGACTACTCCAAGAGAGAATCAGACATAAATGGGCCCAGAGAAGTTCAGATTGAGAAAATATAGGCAATATTTCATTTCCAGGTCTAGTAATAAATGTGGAACTAGAGTAATGATCAGATCCCAAGATAGAAATGATGCCATCAAAATGTTGGGATAAACCTGGGTAGAGAGCGTTCCATCCTGGGTGATTAGTTTAAGCCACCATAGTATTTCCCTAAATAATTCAATAGATTTGTTCAGCGATAGCTAGCTTTATGCCCATTTGGGCCAATGAGATGCAAAATGAAACCTGCTATATTTTCTGAGGAAAAGAAGTCGGGCTCTTTTTCTTGTTGGAAATGATAAGTTTGCCCTGCTATAGCAAGCTATCTTATGAAAACCTACAAAACCAGACTTAGAATGGACTTGACACTTATAGAAAGAAGAACTATAGAAAGAAACTACGCACCAGATGCTCTAATGCAGTCGCTAAATCGGTTTACCATGAGCTGTGCTCCCACTGGACTTTTGGACAGCTAAGATAAAATTTTTCTGAAGTTTTTAAGTGCATTTGAACTGTGGTTTTTTACTATTTATGGATGAAAGAATAAAACTGATACTATGAATGGGCCCCCATTCAGTATTAAAGACCAAGAATTAATAGCACTGTCAGATGGGGGGTCTAAAGTTACAGGGTTACTATTATTTGCATTTCATGTTTGATAGGAATCATCCAAGCAAAGATCCATAGGCCTTCCTTTATCTCATTCAGCATGTTTAATCAATCATAAATCCTGTCAATATCCTGTGACCTTCCTTTGTCTTGTGTGCTTCTCTTCATTTCTGATGACTCCAACCTGGTCTAAGCTACCATCTTTGCTTGCCAAGGTCACTTGCTGCAGGCTTCTTACTGGTCTCCTAACATATATCTGCTATTCACTCCTTTATTTTATTTTCTACCATAAAAATCTGTTATTATAATTTCTTGGCTTACAGAATATATTCAATGGTGATTCATTTTTCTTTGATAAAGTCAAAACTCCTTAAAATAGCTTATGAAGACGTCATCAGTCAGGTTACTGCTCCCCTATCTCACAATATAATTCACCATTTCTCCACCCTTTCTTGCCCAGACTCTGGGCTTGAGCTATTCTGAATTTCTCTGATTTCCTACTAATGCATGCATGTGCTCAAGTACCATTAGTCCTTCAGACATATTTTCATACTGCCAGGAATGCCATTCCAGTCTGAATCCTATCGTTCTTCAGGGTTTGGCCACATCACTTCTTATAAAAGTTCTTTCCTGACCCTAGTTTAGACTGGCCGCTTTTACTAGATAAGGACATCCCTGGTGGCTCAGACGGTAAAGCGTCTGTCTACAATGCAGGAGACCTGGGTTCGATCCCTGGGTCGGGAAGATTCCCTGCAGAAAGAAATGGCAACCCACTCCAATACTCTTGCCTAGAAAATTCCATGGATGGAGGAGCCTGGTGCAGGCTACTGTCCATGGGGTCGCAAAGAGTCGGGCACGACTGAATGACTTCACTTTCACTTTTACTAGATACTCCCATAGTTCTTGTGTACTCACTTCAACCCATTCTAGTACAATTGTTTGTTTTGTTATTTCTCTTCATTCTTGCAAGTTTTAGCTTGCCTTTTTCACCTTTGCACCCATAGAGCCCACTGATAGTGAGTACTCCATATTCATTGAAGAGATAAATAATATGAAGCCACTAATAACCAGGCAGGCAAACCTCAATAAAGTATCCAGGTGACACTGCTGATAATAAAAGCGGTTAGAATTCCAGTAAAATAATAGCAATTAATGACTCATTGTTCTGTCCTAAGATTTAACAAATGGCCAGCATTCAAAAGAATATACACACCACAATGTCAGAATTCCTCATTCAGAGCTTGAGCCATATCATTCCTCCAGGCCAGTCCCACTCCAATTTGTTCAGTCAGATTCTCATGTATTGCTGAGGTTATTATTCACCCTAATTATGTGGGTATAAAGAACAGGATATCAACCCATAGTCAAAGGTGAGCTCGAGTGTCAGTATAAAAAGGAATGAGTCACAAAGAGCTGGGGTCAGAAGCCAGCTGGACTAATTTCAAGCTTGACTACTTTGGTGAAGCTTCTAAATCCCCTTGAGTTTCTGTTTGCACATCTTGAAAGTGGAGCTTGTATTCATTCTCTTAAGAGTTGTACAAATGTGGACTTTATATGTGTAACGGCAATTCTGATGCCCAGAAAAACAAAATCAAACTTGTCATTATCCTAACACAAAGGATCCAGATTTAGAACACTGGAAGGGTGACGGTAGCAAAACACAGACATAGGGATTCAGGGGCCCAGTGAGACCCACTTCCTCTCACGGTTGCTGTTCTCAGTTTAACATGGTTGAGCTACAATTCACAAACTAGATGACTCATAATCAAAAGTAAAAAATCCCATTTAGTTCACAGTATTGATACTAATGTTAGTCCCCGTCTGGAGGTTTATCTGCTTAGAGTCCATCTGGTTTACAAAGCTAAAAAAAGGATGATGTGTTCACAGTCTGATTTTGGTTTCAAATTGAGAAATACTTTCTGAGGCTATTAACAGTAAGTGGATATGCTCTCGAGGTAGAATTTCAAAGCAGCCATTACAACAATCAGAGGAATGCCTTCCTCTTGCTGCCTCAGTGCTCAGATTAGGAAAATCTCTACTCAGCTGCCATATGGGTATTGTTGTAGCAGATCTGTGATGGGAAATGGAGGGTGAGGCAGGCTTAGGGAGATGCCTAGCAGGTGGGGTGCAGAATGAGATCGCCACCTTGCTTCTCACGTCTACAAGAGGGCACAAAACCTCCAGGATACTTCTGTTTAATTCAAATGATTTCACTTTAGTAATGAGCAGAATGTAAGCCCAGGTTACTTTCTGAAAATTATCACATTTCCTGAAATCTAAGCCTTTATTTCCTTATAATATTTGGAGAATGGGATATGTGTATTTAATGAAGATATGAGAGGTTTTTTTTTCCTCTCTGAAAACTGTTATTCAATCAATGATGTCCCACTTGACAGATGACATCTGGGCATTAAATAAAGATGCCTTACACTCTTCTATGTGGCCAAGCACCCTGATTTTATGGGAAAATATAATCCCATTATTATGCTTAGGGCCTTTGATGTGGGGGCAGCTTACCTGGTCAATGTTCTTAGGTACCTTCTGTGTGTTTCTTTTTCATCCTAAAAGTGTTCCTAACTGACACTGAACCCACAGAATCTTTAGTAAAAAAATACCCTTGTTGTTTTCTCATTAAAAAATCAAGACATTGGAAAGTGCACACGCACAAGAAAAGGAGATGAAAATAAACACTACATACCTCTCACCCAGAGAAAATTATGAATCATATCTTGTACCATATGCTTCCTAAACATTTTTTACACACTGTCATGATTATTTAGTGGTACAGTCTTTTTAATGTATCAGTATATTTGAACTTATTTCTCTGACAATACATTTGTTTACAACCTCATTTTAAATGGCCACATAGCATTTCAATACCTAAATATGTTACTGGGCTTCCCATGTGGCACTAGTGATTAAAAAAAAAAAAAAATCACCTTCCAATGCAGGAGAGACAAGAAATGCAAGTCCAATCCCTGGGTTGGGAAAAGATACCTGGGATAATGTACAAAATCAAGGAAAAAAAAAAAAGTTTCCTGTGGCTGCTGTAACAAATTACCGCAAACTTGATTTTTAAAGTGATAGAAATGTATTATCTCATTTTTCTGGAGTCCAGAAGTCTAAAATCAATGTCACTGGGCCAAAAATGACTTGTCAGCAGAACAACAGAGAAGGCAATGGCACCCCACTCCAGTATTCTTGCCTGGAAAATCCAATGGACGGAGGAGCCTGGTGGGCTGCAGTCCATGGGGTCGCTAAGAATCGGACACAACTGATCGACTTCACTTTCACTTTTCACTTTCATGCATTGGAGAAGGAAATGGCAACCCACTCCAGTGTTCTTGCCTGGAGAATCCCAGGGACGGGGGAGCCTGGTGGACCGCTGCCTATGGGGTCGCACAGAGTGGGACACGACTGAAGCGACTTAGCAGCAGCAGCAGAGCAAGCTCTAGGAGGCTTTAGGCAAGAACCTGTTCTCAGCCTCTTCCAGCCTCTGGAGGCTGTCACATCCCTTGGCTGAAGCTACATCCCTCAGTCTCTGCCTCCAAAGCCATACCACCTCCTCCTCTTCTGTCTGTAGACTCTCCCTCTGCCTCCCTCTTCTAAGGATAAATGTGGTAATATTTGAAAGTGAAAATGTTAGTCACTCAATCATGTCTGACTGTTTGGGACACCACGGACTGTAGCCTGCCAGGCTCCTTTGTCCAAGGAATTCTCCAGGCAAGGATAACGGAATGGGTAGCCATTCCTTTCTTTGGGGCTCTTCCCAACCCAGGGACCCACATTCCCTGCATTGTAGGCAGATTTTCTTACCATCTGAACTGCCAAGGAAATTCCAGACAATCTCATCATCTCAGTATCATTAACTTAATCACGTCTTCAAAATCTTTTTTTTTTTTTTAATTTTTTGCTGTATAAGGACAATTTACAAGTTCCAGACATTAAGACACAGAAGTCTTTTCTCTTTGGAGGAGGGGGATGTTTTCAGCTCACCACTAATACATAAATTCAGCTACAGTTTTTTAACCAGAGATTATGCTTTCTTTAAAAAGACTTATNGCTGTATAAGGACAATTTACAAGTTCCAGACATTAAGACACAGAAGTCTTTTCTCTTTGGAGGAGGGGGATGTTTTCAGCTCACCACTAATACATAAATTCAGCTACAGTTTTTTAACCAGAGATTATGCTTTCTTTAAAAAGACTTATTAAGGGCAAGAAGTGTGTGTAGGAGGTTTAGATAGTGTTGTTCAAAATAACTTTTTCTTGAAAAAGTTTGTTGTTTGTTGAAATGAGAGTTATTATTTTTCAATAGTTAGACTGATTTAAAAGGCTAAGGGACTTAGTATTACTCAATTTCATTATTTGAAATGAAAACCTTTTATTTACTTTTATTTATAAGTATACTTCATGGGTATTGCCTGGATGTAGACAAACAGTTCTATGCTAGTCAAGTAGAGAAAGTGAGAGAATTTTTTTTTTAAAGTAAGACAAAACAGATCAAGTGAAAGCAAGGACAGGAAAGCTGAAAAGAAGCTTGATGTAAAAAAAAAAAAAAAAAAAAAAAAAGTGCAAACACAAGGTGGTGCCAGGAGGAAATCTCTTTTCTATTCAGCCATGCTCCTGGGAATAGACCTCTAGGACTTTCCCGCAGAACTCACTAGCCTGTGACCTATATTCCTGGGTGGTGGATAAGGAATGGAGGATGAGGCAGGTGGCGGGAGGTAAAACAGGATCTGTAAATTCCATCATCTTATGTCTACTTTCTCCAACCATCACCCTGGCATCAGATCAACCAATAGTAGTAATTTATTGTCATCATTATTATTTTATGCAATTGTTGGTACTGCTGTTATTATTATTACCTTTATTCACTGTGGGCAAGGCATGGTGCTATCTATTTGTTGAGCTGCACCCTGTAGGCCTGCAAGCCCTGTCTCTGCCCAGCCTCAGAACCTAACAAAGAGCCTATAGTCAGCAACAGCAATAGTTTAATAGATGGGGTATCTCCTACGTCTGAAGCAAAATCTTGGAATAACATCTGACCATGTGTGGTAGTGGGCACACAGGATGTTGTAGCAGTTTCTGCTTCTGAGAGAAGAGGTAGGTTACCAGTTATAGGGCAACTGGCATCAGGTTGGCTCATTGGTTACCAGGGAAACCAGCAGAGTAGCATGCCCCTCATGTCCTTTTGATAAGCTGTCAATGCAGAGATGTTCTGATCTAAAGCTAGAACAATCACTCACTAAGGCTGGGGCAAGTATGTAGCCATTTACTGGTTATCCTCTATGATTAAGAGGGAAGGTCAGTCAGGTTAGGTGAAGCAAGGATTGGTTGATCAGAGGATGTACAGAGAACAAGAGAATAGCCCTCTTTGGTGGCCTAATCATATACCAATTAACATAGATTATCTCATTCAAACTACGTAATAACTTCACAGCAAGGCAGGTTATTCTAAATTTGTCTGCACAAACTGAAACTGTGCAAACTCAATAATCAGTGGGGAAAAGTACAGTTGTTCTGTGACTTTTAAAATTATACTACTTGCAAATGATAAAAACATTCTTACACTTGGCTTTAAATGTGTAAGGATATAACAAATAGCAAAACAAATATTTATTTAGTACACTTTAATTTGAAATATTTGAAACACAGAACCAAAGCGTTTTACTTTTTTGCAAAAAAGGAACATTAAAAGTGACTTGAGCTGTGCTTGCCTTTTCGTTGCATGACTTACAATAAAGAGAAAGCATCCTTCCTGAGCTTTTAGTACATTTTCACACTCCTTTCTCAGTCTGAATAAGATTCTAACACTTTATCCTATGTATACTTTTACCATCACAAGGTATTGATATCTTTAAGGTCTCTTCAGTGTGAAGGTTTTTGTCATTGTGAGAAAATGGGACATCTTATTTTTCTGGGACATTATCTTATTTTTCAAAACCTTTCTTCTCATTTCTGGTAGTAAGTTTGCTTTCCTATTCTGCTGACATCATATTCAGTCTCCTGAAGGACAGCAATGTCAGCATTCCAAGGTCATCTGCTTTTATTCTATAACCCCATTATGTTCAATTTAAATTTCATTTTCAGTGTTACCACTTTTTATTTCTTTACTGCAATTCCGCATTTGTCATCCAAATTCTCTTTCAATGACCCACTTTTGTAGAATGCCACATTTGTATTTTCAGGGAACATTGAAGTAATACAACTACACACTTTGCTGTCTGTGCATGAACTAAATAATACATGTACAGTCATTGATCACCAATAGAATTTGAAAGAAGTGATTGTGATTGTGATCATGCTGCTCATCTGTTTCTTTTTTAATGTGATGAATTGTGGAATGAAGAACAAGCAGCCAAATATCTACTTTATGAAATTACTCATAGTCAATACAGCATGGTTAATGTTCATAATTGGAGAAGGCAATGGCAAGCCACTCCAGTACTCTTGCTTGGAAAATCCCATGGACCAAGGAGCCTGGTAGGCTGCAGTCCATGGGGTCGCTAAGAGTTGGCACGACTGAGTAGCTTCACTTTCACTTTTCACTTTCATGCAATGGAGAAAGAAATGACAACCCATTCCAGTGTTCTTGCCTGGAGAATCCCAGGGACGGGGGAGCCTGGTGGGCTGCTGTCTATGGGGTCGCACAAGAGTTGGACATGACTGAAACGACTTAGCAGCAGCAACGCCCATAATTAATACAATCATCTGCTTGCAATGCAGGAGACCCAGGTTTGATTCCTGGGTCGGGAAGATTCCCTGGAGAAGGAAATGGCAAGCCACTCCAGTATTCTTGCCTGGAGAATCCCATAGACAGAGGAGCCTAGCAGGCTATAGTCCATTGGATCACAGTGTCAGATATGACTTAGTGACTAAACCACCACTACCAATACAACATGGTTGCTGAAGATTAAAACTTTGAAGAGCTTTATTATTTAACTTAACTGTGCTAAATAAAATGAATACATGTCAGAAATGAGCAAAGTGAACATGTCAAAATGAGACAGGAGCTGCCTGTCTTGTGAAGTAGGGCCTGTAAGCTTGCCCAATTTATGGAAAAGGAAATTGGACAAGATTAAATGATTTACCAGGCTTCCCTGATAGCTCAGTTGGTAAAGAATCTGTCTACAATGCAGAAGACCCAGGTTTGATTCCTGGGTTGAGAAGATCCCATGGAAAAGGGATAGGTTACCCCCTCCAGTATTCTTGGGCTTCCTTTGTGGATCAGCTGGTAAAGAATCTGCTTGCTATGCAGGAGACGTGGGTTTTATCCCTGGGTTGGGAAGATCCCCTGGAGAAGGGAAAGGCTATCTACTCCAGTATTCTGACCTGGAAAATTCCATGGACTGTATAGTCCATGGGGTAGCAAAAATTCGGACACGACTGAGTGATTTTCAATTTCATTTTCAAATGATTTACCTACAAAATTATTTGAAGCCAAAATTAAAATTCAGGTGAACCTTACCCTGGATACCAGAGCTTTACCATCACCATTTGGCATGATCCTGAGTGCCATATCCACAATTCTTTCAACAATCAGATAAACTCTGACTGGGAATCTCAGTCAACTCTTTCTTAGGATAGTTTTTCCCTCAGTAGTTCTAGTCCAGCTGGAATCCTACCTTCTGCAAATATCAGTGCCTCTAACTTCTCTACTTTCTTGACACTTTGGAGTAATTATAGAACATATATGACAATATTCACATTTGATGCTATTCTTCTTGTATCCTCAACCCCCTGATTACATCCACGTCGTTGACAACTTCAGGCTTACCCTTCGTTTTTCTTCCTTCAATGGGACCTATGGATCATATCTCAGCTACCCTTCTGCTCTTGGTTTATTTCACAAACTCCTTGGTGCATTTTAAGTTTTCCCTCACTAATTTATGCCAACAGAAGAGAACTGTATGCAACACTATCTTCATCCCAGGTGGTTCCTTTGCATTTTGCATTTTCATGAGACTGTGCCAATCCTCATTGTATAACTAAGGGATGAATAAACATGAGTATTTGGGACTGGAAGGGATCATAACGGTACAGAATTGTTGAGAATAGTGAAGAAG
This sequence comes from Neotragus pygmaeus, assembly GCA_006410875.1. Classification (NCBI taxonomy): domain Eukaryota; kingdom Metazoa; phylum Chordata; class Mammalia; order Artiodactyla; family Bovidae; genus Neotragus; species Neotragus pygmaeus. The sequence goes on along the minus strand of SJYV01011119.1, from coordinate 325,956 downwards.
CTAAAGCTATCTCTTCTATCCAGATAATTAGCATTTACTTTTTTCATAATGCCTAATTGACCACTGTCTTCTCTGCTTTCATGACCATTTTCCAAAATAGAAAACAAATGTAAAAGATCAAACATAGAAAGGAATTGTGATGCTGGAGTTAGAACCAGAATAGTATAGAAGAAACAGCCCCACACATGAGTTCCATAGATATGCCTGTGAAGGCCATTTTATCACTTACCATCTTCACAACTTAGGGAAGGGCTGACCGTCTCAGAACTTGAGTGTACCCTTCTATAAAGAAAAGTTCTAACTCCCATTATTATTACCAATAAGGATTAAAAGATAGTTCCTGTGAACCGGCTGGCACATATAGTGGCCAAGCAAAAGTCAATCCTTATTATTAGGACTTGGCAGAGTAGGGCACAATGGCATGTGAAATTATGTCAGATTTTTTTCACTCACTTATTAATTTAGAAATCTTTCGTGTATTTTTTGATGTCTCTTCTTCAGTTATTATCGTGAGCAAGCCCAGAGATGATTCATTAACTACATCCTGGGTAGCAGGCTTCCAAATGAGTCTCAGTATAGTTCCTTATATTATACAGGTGTAGCCAGAGAATTGTAGTCAGAATTTAAACTTTGTTTGAGAAGAGGTCTTTGGCAGTAGATTGTCCTCCTAACCTAAACTGTATGATAAACCAGAGATAATCTCTGAGATTATCAGATAACTATTAGCTGAGACAACCCAGCTCTAGTCTCCTGACATTTGCATTAATTTCTTGACATTTGTCATAAATTATTAGATCTTCTTGAGAATTCCCCAGTACAAGTGGCTCCATAACAGTGTCTCATGAACTAAGCACTTTAGGCAAAGCTGTGTTGACATAAGCACTGGTCCCTAAAAACAATCACTTCAGGAAGCCCGGCCAGTTGTCACCCAGGCTCAGATCCCCAAGACCATCTCCTTATTCTTTGAACTTGGTATCTGTGTTTAGTAGTCTCTCAGTGTCACCATGCCTTGGATTTGGGTTGATCCTCCTGACATTTTACCTCCAATTATAAACAGATGGATGAATGAGATGTAATTCTCTGTTATCAGCTTCAGAGAAAGTAGGTAGAGTCAGCCCTACTTCTTGATGGCTTACAATAAAAGTTCAAATGAATCAACTTTGGGGAGTCAGGGATTTGACATTGCTTTAAAAGGATTCAGACTGGGAGCTATTCCTTCAGGCTATTTCGCTGTAAGCATATAGAACATAATGAAGCCGTTTGGATGTAGTTCTCCACTTCCTTACAAAACCTACTGAAAGATTGCGTGGTGCAGTTTCAGGAACAATGGCAATAGAGTCAGCTGTATTATTTGAGTCAACTCAAGCAATGTATGTAGGCTCCAAAAACAAAATAATAGAAAATATGGAGAAAAGATAGGAAAAATGTCAAACAAAACCCAGAACTCTACCTTTGAAAGGGCAATGATTTTTCCAATTGTAGTATATAGATGTTAAATCATATTTTCTTATGATTAAAATGTACATTTGTCCCTGTAGATATACTTACAAACAGGATCATGGTCTTCATATTGAGCTATTGTTTTAATTCAACAGTCCATTATGAACATCTTTCTACAACTGTAAACATTTTTTATGGGATTGTAACATTTTCTCATATACAGATGTGGTAATTTTATTTATACACATTTTTAATTATACCCTTCAGATAAACCCTTAGGAAAACAATTTCTAGGTTAAATTATATAGAAATATTCTAAGTGACAGATAGCGATGGACTCATCTGGGTTCAAATTGCAGCCCCCCAACTCACTAGCAATGTGATATTAGCCCTCAATTTCAAATAGATTTTTGGCCCAAGCACATTGATTTTTACCCTCCAAAAGACTTTTCATACTGCAATAGTTTTCAACTGGGAACAATTTATAATTTTTGATCCTCTCTTAGGTACTAGGCATTCCACTACAGTTAGAATATATTTCTGTCACTGAATCCTTGATATGGAACAGGCCCCTGTGGTGCTCCTAGGCACAAAGACTTTCTGTATCATTCATTTCTTTGATATAGGCAATAGCTTTCATTTAGCCTCAATGACCTTCCCTGAGTTCCAACGGGCAGCAGATTCAAACAGTTGTTAATTATATAGGAGAATGGATATGAAACAAGGGAGAAACAAAGTCAAGAGAAATAATAGTGCAGCCCTGGGGCAAGGTCCTGCTTCCCCAACAACAGACACATACAATAATATCTTGAGCTGTTTTACAGATACTGAGATCCCCTCCAGATAGGAAAAGTTAGCGGTTAACAATGGTATGCTACCCACAAGCACATAGGTCCCAGACCAATTGGAACCAGAGGGTGATGGTGCTAACTCCCACTTACCTCACCACCAACAAATCAAAAATATACATGAACTGATCAGGCCCTCTTTGAACCATTACTATACAAACTCTTCACTATCTTGAAGGGCTTCTCTGATAGCTCAGTTGGTAAAGAATCGCCTGCAATGCAGGAGACTTGGTTCAATTTCTGAGTTGAGAATATTCCCTGGAGAAGGGATAGGCTACCCACTCCAATACTGGGCTTTCCTTGTGACTCAGCTGGTGAAGAATCCACCTGCAATGCAGGAGACCTGGGTTTGATCCCTGGGTTGGGAGGATCCTCTGGAGAAGGGAAAGGCTACCCACTCCAGTATTCTGGTCTGGAAAATTTCATGGACTGTATAGTCCATGGGATCACAAAGAGTTGGACATGACTGAGTGACTTTCACCTCACTTCATCTTCTTGAAAGTGTGGTGGGCACATTTCTTGGAGGTAATAGCCTGCTGTGTTCCCTCTTTGTCTGGCAAAGAAATAGCTATTCTTTCTTTCTTCCTAAATTCTATCTCTATATTTCTATTTGGCATTGATGTATAGAAGCTAAAATTTTGGCAACATCCTCAAAATCATTTTAAATCAGTTTTGTTTCTTAACTATTATGTTACTTTGATGGCAGAGACCAAGACAAGGAATTAGATGTGTGTGGTTTATTTGTGAGGTGATGCTATGAAGTATAAGTAAGGGAGTGGAAAAAATAACACAGAAACATGGGGACAGTTAGACAATAGCCAAGCATTTTGTGTAGGCAACAGGAACATCATCCTTGAAATCTTTAGGAAGGGTAGGCAACTGTCATCTTCCTTGTCCAAGGACAGGAAGTTGGGAATTGACTCACTGGTTGAAAGATTATCTTCTTGGCTATTAATTCTTCTTAGTACCTGTGGTTAGATCTAGAACATCCAAAAGCTTAGGAAAAGAGACAAGGTTTGATTTAGAAATGGGGTTTCATCCATTTGACTCTGAGTTTATGGAGCTATCCGCTGAAATTGCAGCTGAATTCATAATTAACACAATATGTGATTTTTTCAGTAACCTTGCCTGGAAAATCCCATGGACAAAGAAGCTAGAGCTGCAGTCCATGGTGTCTCGAAGAGTCGTGCATGACTGAGTGACTAATACTCATGTGATTTTTGGCAGCAAAAAATACCTGCTACATTGTTTCATAGGCACAAAATTTGATCTCAAGGATATTATTATTGCTACCCAATAACACTCAGATAGTCAGTGGCAAATCTAAACTCCAAACCCTGGTTTCTTGACTCCAATACTTGACTCACAATCTTCTCATCACACAACACTGCCTCCTAAAAGCTCAAGCACTTTTTGCTTGTAAGGAAGCTGTAGACATGCTGTTCTCCTCTGTAGCATTACTGTAGTAACTTGTCTTTTGCACACTGCTCATCAACCCCTAAATTTAAAACCTCAGTACTTGGACATAGGGGCCAAATCTTTTTTTTTCTCTTTTCCTTTCATAATCCCTAGTTAGTAATAACAAAGGTATTAGTTAATCTTATCTAATGTGCTGTGTGCTTAGTCACTCAGTTGTGTCTGATTCTTTGCGGCCCCATGGACTGCAGACCGCCAGGCTCCTCTGTCCATGGGAATTCTCCAGGCAAGAATACTGGAGTGGGTTTCCATGCCCTCCTCCAGGGGATTGTCCCAACCCAGGGATTGAAACCAGGTCTCCTGCATTGCAGGTGGATGTTTTCCATCTGAGCCACCAAGGAAGAAAATACCTAATCAACAAAAGCAATGCACACGTACATTTTGTTTCAAACAGCAGGTTGTGATATATTGATGAGGTGCAAAATCAATTTTGGTGGGCCTTGAGTAGAATTTCAAAAATTAGATGATGAGAAAAATAGGAAAAATGTACACCTTTTATCATTTCAAAAGGTATTTGTTTTTATTATGTATGTGTGTGTGTGTGATGTTTATCTATGAAGAGCTTATTTCATATGATTGGTCCTGATAAAAAAAACTTTGAAAGTCACTTACTTGTAGGTGCTAAACAATGTTCAAAACACCTGGGGTCAAATCCTAGCTCCACTAATGTTATTTGGCTAATCTTATTCTTTTTATCATTAGATGTTGCTAACTTCAAGGGCTGTTGAGAAGAATAAATGGGTTACTCCATACAAGATGTTGAGAACAATGTTTGACACATTAAGATCACTCAATAAATGTTACTTATAATTGAAAATGTATGCTCAGTCCATAAAATATAGAGTTTACATGTGGTCTTTGTTTAGTTCAGAGCAAGAGGGGTGGAATTCAACATTTTCAAGTATTTGGAAACATGTTATTGGGATTAAATTAAAATAAAATGATTCTGTAAGTTTCTTAGTATTCCCTTCAAATTACTCCTCACTAACAAATGTTCTAGCTCTGTATACATGTATTTATTATTAATTTAAATCATTAATTCCTTAGGAAAATTAACATAAGCATTTTATATTAGTATGCTAAAATTCATTTAAATGTATGTATTTTGTGTGGTATCTTGGCAGATAAATGATCTGTGTAATATCTACGATATATATAGTTGTAACTTAAACAAGTGACTCTCAAAATTGCCAACAAAGAAAACAGATTTAGCATACTTTCTAGTTCAGTAAGAATGCTATGCATTCAGAAGTTGTTTTGTGGAATTTATACTGGAAAGCAATTAACCTCCAATTAAAATAAATAAATTTATATTAAAAAAAGATTTTAAAAAAAGAATATTATGATATGGCTTCCTGACTTGTGGCAATGATCTTAAAAACACAGCCTGAGTGTGGGTGAGTCCTGTTTTCAAAAACTAGTGCAGTCATTCTTTATATATATATTCCTTAATATATATATGAAAATGAAAATCACTCAGTCATGTCCAACTCTTGGACCCCAAGGACTGTAGTCAGCCAGGCTCCTCTGTCCATAGAATTCTCCAGGCCAGAATACTGGAGTGGGGAGCCATTCTTTTCTCCAGGGGATCTTCCAGACTCAGGGATTGAACCCAGGTCTCCTACATTGCAGGCAGATTCTTTACCATCTGAGCCACCAGGGAAACCATACACACACACACATATATATATATAACTACAGTTGATTTACGATGTTAGGTTATTTTCACATGTACAGCAAAGTGATTCAGTTATACATAATGCCTATCTGTCCTTTTCCAAGTTTTTTTCCCATTTAGGTTATTACGGGATACTGAGCAGAGTTCCTCATGCTGCACAGTAGGTCCTTGTTAGTTATCTGTTTAAAATATAGTGTAAATCTCAATCCTAAACTTCAAATATATCCTCCTCCCCACCTCTCTCCCTGGTAACTGTAAGTTTGTTTTCTGTCTCTGTGTCTGTTTCTGTTTTATAAATAAGTTCTTTGTAAGATTTATTTTAGACTCTGTATGTAATCAAAATTGTTTCTCCAAGTTCATCCTGCTGTTGCTGCTGCTGCTGCTGCTAAGTGGCTTCAGTCATGTCTGACTCTGTGCGACCCCACAGATGGCAGCCCACCAGGCTCCCCAATCCGTGGGATTCTCCAAGCAAGCACACTGGAGTGGGTTGCCATTTCCTTTTCCAACGCATGAAAGTGAAAAGTGAAAGGGAAGTTGCTCAGTCGTGTCCGACTCCTAGCGACCCCATGGACTGCAGCCTTCCAGGCTCCTCGGTCCATGGGATTTTCCAGGCAAGACTACTGGAGTGGGGTGCCATTGCCTTCTCCATGTTGCTGCAAACAGCATTATTCCATTCTGTAGAGTAACATCCAATTGTCTATGTGTACCACATCTTTTTTATCCATTCCTCTGTCCATGGACATTTAGGTTGCTTACATATTTTGGTTATTGTAAATAGTGCTGCAATGGACACTGGGGTATATGTATTCTTCTATATCGTAGTTTTCTCTAATTTTGAGAATAACTTACCTAGAATTTTCTGGCTACTCATGCTTAGTTTGAAATGATGCCATCATGATTTTTTTTTAGTTAAGCCTGCAACCTTTATACAATAATTTGGATTCACCATCCAGCCTCCAAAACCAACCTCAGAAAATCATAGATGCTAAGATTCTGAAATGTCAGGAAGGATCTGAGAGATCACTGTTTCCAGAATGTCAACTGTGATAAGAACCCGTCCCATGGCATCTTTGATGAATTTCGTTGGATCTGTCTGAAGACTTCTAGTGTAAATAAGCTTTTGCCTCTAGTGAAAACCCATACAGCATTGATTAACAGTCCTCAAAATTGTCCTAGTCATGAAACTCTAAGCTTACAGTTAGAAAAGAAAAAAAACTGTCTTTTTTTTAAAAAGCTAAAAAACTTGTCCTTTAAAAATTAGGTATATCTTTAATGGAGAATGTGTATAGTATATTAGAAGTGAAAATTATATATTATTGTATTATTGCAAGATTTTGTAATACTAGGTATGTTGGTTTTGTTTTCTCTAATATATATTTTGATGAGAACATAGCAATTAACATGAAATATGTTAGGTCTTATACCACTTTTTAGAAATCATCTATATGAACCAACATTTAGAAAATACTTTTTTGTGAATAAGACTAGACATCATTCATCTTACCTAACAGCCCTTCGGATATTTGGTTCTGCTAACATTTCTGTTTCCCCGGCTAAATTTACATAACTTCTGAAACTACTCCTCATGTGAGGTGATTTCTGGACTCTCTTCCGTCCTAGCCACCATCTTCTAGAAGTTTTCCGGTTTGTCAGCATAGCTTTTAAAATGCAGATATTTCTTCATAGAGTTAATTTCTGACTTTGTGGAAAATGTAAGCATTATAGCTTGTACTGTAAGCCTATAGCTGGTTACCCTGAGCTTCAACTTTAAGGGGATTTCTTTTGAAAAGTATAAATGAATCAACCACAGAAAGTGGGATTTCTTGGGCACATTGAAGTTCTCTTTTTGTGTGTTTGACAGAGAATTGGATCATGAGAGTTGGCCTTTATATGAGACTTTGGGCAAACACACTTGTTTCCAAAGANGAGGAAAGAGTTACTTGATGAGGTTTGGAGGTGCTCTTTGGGCTTCCTGTCCTTTTCTGCTCAGGATTTTATATAAAATGTTCAGAAGACAAATAATCCTGCCAGGAATAGCCCTTCTGAGTTGAAGGTTCAGTAAGTTTTGTGGCCCTTTAGAAAATCTTTCTAAAAGTATAGAATAAACACCAAGTTATATTGTTAAAACACAAGAGAAAATAATTTGAAAACTGAATCACTGAGGTTATTTTAAGAATATGTAAAATTTTTATGCACCAAATTATATTTGAGGGCTTCTTGCTGAGCACAATTAATGGGGTAAACATTTTTGTGTTTTGATCACTTGAGTATTCATTGTGTATGTGTATACTCGTATGTTTATCCTTTCTTCTTCCTGCATACTCAGAGCTTATTAGGTATAAAAACAAACCAGTTAGAATCAACTAACCAAAGAAACAAAATTATAATCTTTTCAACAGAACATCTATTTCCTTCAGATCTAATATCTGAAAGAAATTACTGATGTTAGAAAGGACTGACTCGACATTGGCCAATTTTTTCCCCCTTAATAACACAACTGCAGAGTTCAATTTTCAAGAACAGAACCAATGACCAGGAGCATCCGTCCAGCCACGTCTAGCAGGAAACAGTGCATGATGCCCTGCATGCAGGCCAGCCCTCAGGCAGGTTCCATATGTGTCCTTGAGCTCCCGGTAGGATATGAGCCCCAAGTGGCCACAGAAGTAATCTGCTTACAGATGTTCCCTATCTTGTCCTTTCCCTGGCTCATTTCTCATTCCTTTCCCACCCTTCCAGGGGTTGTCTCCCAGTAAACAACTTGCTCTAAANGGGCCACCTCAGGCGAAGAGTTGACTCATTGGAAAAGACTCTGATGCTGGGAGGGATTGGGGGCAGGAGGAGAAGGGGACGACAGAGGATGAGATGGCTAGATGGCATCACCGACTCAATGGACATGAGACTGAGTGAACTTCAGGAGTTGGTGATGGACAGGGAGGCCTGGCGTGCTGTGATTCATGGTGTTGCAAAGAGTCAGACATGACTAAGTGACTGAAATGAACTGAATTGACAAAGGAAGAGGATCGAGAAGTTCATCCCAAAGTTATTTTGACTAATAGCATAAAAGGAAGATGCTTGATTTGATATCTTGGATAAAAGGTAGAAAGTTGACCNGATGGCTGGATGGCATCACGGACTCGATGGACATGAGTGTGAGTGAACTCCGAGAGATGGTGATGAACAGCAAGGCTTGGCGTGCTGTGATTCATGGGGTCGCAAAGAGTCAGACACGACTGGGCGGCTGAACTGAACTGAACTGAATAAAGAGAAACAGAACCTGTTACTTGAATTTTGTTATTCTGTGTTTTACAACTATGACTGCTTCTAGCGCCTGAACTAGCCATGTGTCTTTGGAACATACTGTTCCAATTTCAAGGACTGCATGCTTAGGTCCACTTGGAAAACCGTCATTCCTGTTTAAGAGTTAACTCAAAGTTCAACTGTTTTAGGTATTTTTCACAGAACTAGAATAATTTTAAAATCTGTATGGAAACAGAAAGACCCCCAATATCCGTATCTAAAACAATCTTGGGAAAAAAGAACAGAGCTGAAGAAATCATGCACCCTGACTTCAGACTATACAACAAAGCCACAATCATCAAAACAGTATGGTACTGGCACAAAAACAGACACACAGATCAAGAGAAAAGAATAGAGAGTCCAGACATAAATCCAAATACATACAGTTAATTAATCTATGACAAAGGAGACAAAAATATACAATGGGGAAAAGATAGGCTTTTCAATAAGTGATATCACATAAACTGGACAGGTACATGTAAAAGAATGAAATTAGAACATTCTCTAACACCATACACAAAAATAAAATGGATTAAAAACTTAAATCTAAGACTGGATACTACTAAACTCTTAAGAGGAAAACACACTCAGAGGACTTCTTGACATAAATTGTAGCAGTGTGTGTGTGTGTGTTTGTGTGTGTGTGTGTATTGATCTGTCTATGGTAAAGGAAGCAAAAGCAAAAATAAACACACAGGACTTAAATAAAAGCTTTTTGCACAGCAAAGGAAACCATTGACAAAAAGACAACCTAGTAAATGGGGGAAAATACTTGAAAATAATATGACCAGTAAGGGATTAGTATCCAAAGTATCTAAACAGTTCATACATCACAATATAAAAGAAAACTGATTTTAAAATGGTCCGAAGACACATACGGATGGCAACAGGCACATGAAAAGATGTTCAATATCACAAATCAGAGAGATGCAAATCAAAATTATAATGAAGTAGCACCTCACACCTGTCAGAATGGCTATCATCAAAAAGATAACAAATAAACAATGTTGGCAAGGATGGAGACAAAAGGGGACCAGTGTACACTGTTGGTGGAAATGTAAATTGGTACAGCCAATTACATTTACAATTACATTTTGGAGCTTCCTCAAAAAACTAAAAATAGAGCTACCATATGATCCAGCAATTCCACTCGTGAGTATATATCCAAATAAAAACACTAATCCAACAAGATTTCACACGTACCCCAATGTTCACAGCAGCATTATTTACAATAGCCAAGATATGCAAACAACTTAAGTGTCCAACAAACAAATGGATAAAGAAGATGTGGTATATACAAAATGGTATACTACTCAACCATAAAAAAGAATGAAATTATGTCATTTGCAATAACACAGATGGACCCGGAGGGTACTATGCTTAGTGAAATAATCCATACAGAAAAAGACAAACACTATATGTTATCATTTTTTTTTAATTTTTAATTTTTTTTTACTTTATTTTACTTTACAATACTCTATTGGCTTTGCCATACATTGACATGAATCCACCACACGTGTACACGTGGCATCTAGGGCTTCCCTGGTGCTGAGTGGGAAAATCCACCTGCCAGTGCAGGAGACATGGGTTCAATCTGTGGTCCAGGAAGATTCCACATGCCACAGAACAACTAAGTCCATGCCCCAGAACTAGTGAGCCTGTGCTCTGGAGNAAAGACAAACACTATATGTTATCATTTTTTTTTAATTTTTAATTTTTTTACTTTATTTTACTTTACAATACTCTATTGGCTTTGCCATACATTGACATGAATCCACCACACGTGTACACGTGGCATCTAGGGCTTCCCTGGTGCTGAGTGGGAAAGAATCCACCTGCCAGTGCAGGAGACATGGGTTCAATCTGTGGTCCAGGAAGATTCCACATGCCACAGAACAACTAAGTCCATGCCCCAGAACTAGTGAGCCTGTGCTCTGGAGACCAAGAGCTGCAACTACTGGTGCCCGCCCACCCACCTTAGAGCTCATGCTCTGCAACAAGAGAGGCCACTGCAATGAAAAGTCCATGCATCAGGAGTAGAGAGGAGTCCCCACTTGCCACAACTCGAGAAAAGCTCTCACAGCAACGGAGACCCAGCACAGTCAAAAATAAATAAATAAAATTATAAAATAAATAAATGTAGAATCAAAAAAAAAAAGGCCTATAACAAAATACAACCACTCACAGATGCAGAGAACAAACTGGTGGTTACCAGTAGGGAGAAGGAATGGGGGAAAGGGCAAAACAGCTGTAGGAGATTAAAAAGTTCAAACCACTGAGTTTAAACGAGCAAGCTACAAGGATATATTATACAGCACAGGTAACAGAGCTAAGCTTTTATAATACTTTTAAATGGGATATAATCTATAAAAATCTTGAATCATAAAAAAGGATACATAATTTATGTTCAAGATAAAGAAGGCAAATAGTTCTGGTAACTAATTAGGGTGGAAAAGCCAAGGGTAAATACCAATACAGAATGACACAAACAACAGAAAACTCAAATCCCACAACTTTGGATGCAAGCAAAACCCAGGACTTAATTTACGTCACTTCCTAGCTAACAGGGAACTGGAGGCTGACACCATCACAGCTTTAAGTTCAGGGAGAGAAAGCATCACAGGCACCAGGAAAGGAAGGAACAAATTCATGGTCAGGTCTGGGTCATGTGGCTGCCCTTGCCCCAGCAGTCAGGAGTACCGCCCTCCAAGACTCATAGGCTGAGGGAGGGCAGGTAGAGGAAACCAGTCGCTGTTACCAGCAGAAGGAAACCCAGATGATTGGCAGACACAAAGAATAAATGCCACCTCAAACAGATCCCAGAACTGAGGACTGGACATTTAGAAAGTGGGAATAAGGTGAGAGAAGCAGATGTGTGGGTCTGGACCCAGGAAGGCTTCTGAAAGCCAGCCTTATCCGGCTGCCATTGCTTCACCACCACACCGCTTGCAAGGGGAGCCTGGCAGTGCCAGGCACCCATCATCTCAGTCTGTCTTTCCTTAGATGATTAGATTTATCACCCAGCAGTAAGATGACAGGTTAAATTAATGATTCCCAACCATTTCCATCGAACTATCCCCAATAGCCAGGCCGAGTGAGCATTCTGGAATCTGGGCTGGGAGGTTTATAGTATACTTCAGAGCAGTCTGCTGCAAAATTAAAACTTTGTTTGAAGTTCCATGCTTTTTCTTAAAGAAATACAATATTGTAAAGTAATTAGCCTCCAAAAATAAATTAATAAAAAAAATAATATAAAGGAAGGAAAAAAAGAGAAATGTTTGTTAATTTTGAACATTATTCCATAGACTATCCATGTAATTTTTAAAATGTTTTCAATTACTCGCCTCTGAAAATTTCCTCAAAAAAACAAATCAAATCAATACTCGTAAATGACATACATACCATTTCATTCACTTTTGCACATGGCTACTTACCCTCCACTGTATATGATCCTGTTCAAGAAGCATTAGATTAAGTAGGTCTCACAATCCCTTTCCAACTCTGTTATTATCAGGTAACTGTTTCTGGCACTGGTACTTATCTATTAAAACCCCATTAAGAGTAAATTTTAATGATAATTACCATCTATTGAGAAGCTACTACATTCAGAGTACTTTTATGTTATTTTCTCATTCAGTCCTCTCAGTAATGCTGAAAAGCAAATATTAGTATCCCCAGACACATGATGGTAGTGAAAGTCACAGAAGGTCACTACACAGTCACATACCCGGATAGCAACAAGAGCTCTCTGACTCTAAAATGTCTTTTCCACAACGTTTCCCTTCCTCTCCTCTTATAGTGCTTCTTTATGCTTCAGGAAGGTTAAACTCAGTTATGAAACAACCCACAAATGCAGGCAGAAAACAAGATAACTATCACTGTCCTACACCCGTGAAGAGGAGTCCTAGGTTCTCTTATCAACTCCATCTGCAGCTAATGGCGGGGGGAGCTTTGGAAAAGTTACCTTACCTGAACCTGTACATCTATAAAATGAGAGTGGGACTTAATTGCTATTGCAGTCCTTTCTGATTCCAACGTGCTATCATTTCCACAACAGATCCTCAAGACTCACTCATGATTTACTGTCATATGGCTATTGTAAAAATCATGCCTTCCAAAGGGACAAGAAAGATCCAGTTATAAACACACTCTCAAAGGCAGTATCAGGCGACTGCAAACCCCAACCTCAGCTTCTGTAAGTGTAATGATAATGATGATGATAACTGTAGTGGATTGCCATTTCCTTCTCCAGGGGATCTTCCAGACCCAAGGGTCAAGCTCATGTCTCCTGAACTGGCAGGCAGATTCGTCACTACTGAGCCACCCGGAAAGGCCTGAGGATGACTGCTACTTGTTTACTGCTAAGTATGTCCAAGGAACTGTTCTGATGGAACTACGATCTCATTCAAACTTCAGAACAGCCCTATAAAGTAAGTCCCATTATTATTCCCATTTTACAAGTGAAGAAATTGAGGCCCAGCAAGTTTAAGTAACTGTCCAATTTCAAATATATAATTTATGACAAGTCTACAAGTAAACTCAGCTATTCAGACTCTGTGATCTGACTCCAGATTATCTTGAAAGACTGTATTCTTTGACCAGGCTGCTCTGTTCATGAAATATTCACTTGAAAAGCTTCTTGGAAAAGAAAGTAAGATCTCATCACTAATGCTGTACCACAGATAGAATTGAAAATTCAGAGGGTTTCATCCTGCCAGCAGATGTGAACCAGAGTTATGACAGGGTTGTTAACAGCCATCTGGCTTTGTTAGCCTTATCGGAATCTGTGGAGATGGCAACGGTCAGGTCTATGAGCAAGACTGTTTCAGTAGGAAGGAGCTGGTTGGGACCGGGTGGCAAATACCTCGCACAGAAGGAGTCACTGCATGGCAGCCGTGTAACAGCTGAAGGGAAGACAAATCATCCTTATCAGTCCTCACCAGTTTGACGTGGACCATCACTGGCATTCAAGTTTAAGTAGAAAATATTAAGCTTACTTAATGTTCATTCTCTCATATTTCCCCAAATTAGCTTAGCAGGCAGATTTTTTATGTGTTGTTTTTTGTTTTTTGTGGGACAGTGTCCCTCCTTTGGGACTAGTGCTCCATGAACATATTTGGAAAAGTCAGCTCAATGGAAGACAGCAAGTTTTGGCCAATGGTTCAAAAAGAACTAGGGCGATACAGAGCTCCTAATGCAATTCATGGGGTCGCAAAGAGTTGGACATGACTGAGCGACTGAACTGAACTGAACTGAATGCTATTTATGTGAGGACACTGTTGTCCCAGGCAATTGGAGCACAAAAGAGGAGGTGGCTTCATACTACATCACTCACACCAGGGGAGAACAGAAACGCCTTCACCAAGATGTAAAAATAATCACTACTTTTAATTCCCTGTAAGACACTCTGATAAGTACTTTTTATTTTTTAAGTTTGAGCATCTATATCATTTATAGGTGTATAAAAGATAATTTTTGGAAGGAGAACACTTGCTGGTAAGCCATACAGCTTCAAGAAGACTCTTTTCCTAAGTAGAATTAATTAAAATTTGGAGGAAAGGAAACAGAAGCTGATATCATGTCATGTCCTTAACATGTCCTGCTTAAAAGAATTGTTTCAAACATTCAGCCCAAGAAAGGAACCTGCTATTTTAAATTATTTTTTCTTTAGTAATTCCAGATTTCAATTCAAACATGTAACTTACTTTGGCAACTGAGTTCTTGAAGAACCTCTGTCAAGAAGGAAGTCTTGGTTGGATAAGTGAACCTCAGATGTTTATAGTCCTTAGAGGAAACAGGTTACAAATAAAAAGAGGGAAAAATGAAAGATGGTTCCTTTAAGAAATGAACAAAGAAGAAAGAGAGGTTCCCAATGACAAGCAGCAAACTGAAGGAAATAGCTAGCTTCAGAATGTTAATACCATTACTGAAAATTAGTTTTAATATGAGTAATTAATCAACTTTTGTCACTTTTTGTGATAAATTCTGTGTGAGGTCCGTCCTTCGCTGTACTCCTTCAAGTTTAAAAGCCTCAGGCTTTTAGAACTCGACTTATGACATTGGCAAGGCCCTTTTTACAGACTAATGAACATGCCAAGAATATCAAGCCAACAAAATGGTACCATTTTTTCAGTTTTAAAGAACTTTTCCATGCCCACTTCAGGCCCCTTTTACTCTCCAGCCCTTTCTCCTCAGATACTACTCAGCTCACTGGAGGGACCACTTGTCTTTTTTTTTAACTGATACATGGTTGATTTACAAGGTTGTGTTAATTTCAAGTGTATAGCAAAGTTAATCAGTTACACATACACATACGTCCACTCTTTAGATTCTTTTCCCATTACAGAGTACTGAGTTGACTTCCCTGTGCTTCAGCTCAGTTGCTCAGTCGGTTGCTCAGATGTGTCCAACTCTTTGTGACCCCATGAATCACAGCACGCCAGGCCTCCCTGTCCATCACCATCTCCCAGAGTTCACCCAAACCCATGTCCATCGAGTCAGTGATGCCATTCAGCCATCTCATCCTCTGTCATCCCCTTCTCCTCCTGCCTCCAATCCCTCCCAGCATCAGGGTCTTTTCCAATGATTCAACACTTCACATGAGGTGGGCAAAGTATTAGAGTTTCAGCTTCACCATCAGTCCCTCCAATGAACACCCAGGACTGATCTCCNTATTGTCCTAGTTTTTAGACCTAAGAGGTATTTGCATAGAAGTGAAGGGTGTTTTATGTGACAGTGACCCAGGCTGCCTTATCAAGTAGTATAGCATTGCAAGAATGTGGGGGTTGCTCAGATTCTGGGGAACCCCTCTTCTTTTGTCTCCAGATTTGAGAGTGGAAATTCTCATACGTTACAAGCATTCAAAATGCCTGATTTTCTACATTTTTACCAGACATCAGTGTCAGACCTAACTTCAAGGACTGACAGTAGCCCTCTGACTTCTAACCTCCGGGTAGCTCTCCCCCTGGAGAGCTGATCTATGCCTGCCCCATATTCTGTCTGGTCTAAAAACTCAACAAGCCAGACCTAGGATGATAGAACCTGAGCCAAGCAAAGGTTTTCCACACCAAAACAATTCTTAATCAATGGCAGGGGCATCACCACTACTTACTATATATTTTCAATTAAGTTACCAAAGGCTCTGCACACAGTAGGTACTTAATGCTAGTGGATTTCTTGTCCACTCTGCCCTGACATCTGCCTCTTTCAGTGTGACTGAGGGTTTCCAAAATTTGAAGACAAAAATGTATTGATGTTTTCACCTGTGTTTAGTTGGCTCTTCATCCTTTTGCCAACTGAGAAGATGGTGGTGAATGCACTGGATTCAAGATGCAAAACAGGAAACTTCTGGTCTCTTCCTCTTTGGAGTTCCCACCCTGACATACATATAGTTTCCTCTTTTCTCCCAGGCCTGCCTCCTCCACAGGAAAGTTGAGCCTGTTTCTTCTCTTTTAGGTTTTTCTCAGTCTCAGTGCATGCATGGTCCCCTGTCCTAACCCTTAGCACTAACCATTCAACAGTCTCTCTGCCCTCCAATTATTCATTCTGTAGGGATTGCCTTTCTATTCCACCTGCTCCATCTCAGAACTATAGTCTTTACTTTGCTTTCTCTTTTTGTATATTTTCCAGCTTTCCCTAAAAGCTGAACCTCAAGTTATGCTGTAGCAATAGGTTGAGAGTGATTATGGAGAGCAGACATTCCTTCAGTGGCTCTTTAGTGTGCATGTTCAGGGTTCTTTGACTAAAGTGGAAAACAAGACAAGAACTACAGTTCCTCATGTAGTAATAGCAGGGAGCACAATCTGTTGACGCATTTTTAAGCCTGTGCATTTAATTATCCACCCTATCAAGGTTGTGAAATAATGGGGATTAGACTTTCATTTACCGTTTCAACAACCTGCACTCACTTCTCTGGGTCATCAGCATCCCTTTGTTCCCATTAAACACCTGGTCGTCCAACAGCCTTTCATTATATTTCAGGGATATTTGTAGTAACTTTATCTCCTCTCACAGAATGAAAGGCATCCTTTCTTGTTGACATAATCTGTATCAGCAAAGGGGAAGAGGATTAAGGAAAGGAGATCTTTCAGTATAGCACACACAGTTTATGGTAAGAGGCTGGATTTTACCAGGTCTTCTTCACCTTGTTCACATTTTTTGATTTCATAATTATTATCACCAAATCATTTATGGGCCAGACCATGGCCTGTGAAACTAGGCAAGCGTGTGTTAGAATCTTGTTTTGATATCTTACTATGTGGTTTCAGAAAGTTCTTTGACCTTTTTCATCCTCTGTGTTCTTACCAGGGAAATGGAAAATAAGTAGAACTACCTGAGCATTTGTGGTGAGGAATAGTAAATAAATGTGAAGCCTTTAGTTGAAACTAGCATGTAACTAATATTGAATAAATGGTACCTGTTATAATTACTCTCTGTAGGTTTTTGACTTGCAGTTTGAGGACTGATGATTATCTAGGCATCAGAAACTCAGTCCTGATTTGGTACCAGATGAATGCTTGATGACTTTCTATAAATGCCTGAATATGAATGATTAGACACTAGACATTTCGGGTTAGTATAGAAGATGAGAGGATCTTTTTCTTTTAGGAGGAATGTGCAGCCATAGTCACATTAAAAATTAAATCACATTTGGCATTGTAAAGGCAAAGCACAACAAAGCCATCGCTGATATTTCATCTTGCAGATATCTAGTTTGAACTTATTTTAATACTTTGTCTAATCTCCAGACCCTGATAGAAGATAGGGAAAATAGCTCCTGGAATATAGGCTACAATAATAATAGCATTCCTTTGGAGTGTCAGCTTGATGGGGGTGAAAACAAAGATGCTTATTTCAACTCAACATTATCTTGCATGATTTGTATTACTGATATCACACCCGCAGTGTTTGAAAGCAAGCTTGGGAATTTGCAGACACTACTAAATTATGGGAAATAACGATAATGAGACCCACTGTTTTCAGATGGAAGAGGAATTTGCTCATTTGGACACCTCAGTTTAATAGAGAGCTAAATGGATGGTAAATAGAGTTTGGTGTAGATAAAGGTTGAATACTGTGCTTTGAAACACAGACTAAAGAGAAGGAATACCTAATGAACTGGAAGTGCTTTAATACAATGACTCAGAGAAGATTGGTGAGTTATGAGAGACGATGATCTAAATGTATTAATAAAAACTCAAATCGTTTTTCTTTGCGGAGAAGGACAGAAGTGTTCACCAGAAGGAACTAATACTTTCCAGGAATCAGCATTTCAGAAAGAGCAGGGACTTTTAGAGTCAGACCCACATAAATTTAGTTTCTGCTCAGTCTTTTTGTAAAGTTATATGATTTGAAGTGATTCTATTAATATAGCTAAACCCTATGTCCTTCATCTGAAAATAGGAATAAGTCATATCTGCCCTGACTACTCATATGATTTTGTCTGTTGAACACTGTAAGGATACATGAGCTGGAGGGTGGAGATTGGCCACACTGGATACATCACAGATTTGTAGATGTATTATAATAATATTCTTGAAGATGACCTCAAAGCTTTCTTTTTCTTTTAATCAGTGTACTGCAAAATACTTCCAGTATATAGAAGCAAAGTATGCTGAAAATTGGCATTTATTTTTCGAAACTGAAGAAGGCCCTGAAACTTGCATGGTTAGAGGTACACAGAGTTCCAGGGACATGAGAGGTACCCAGGAGGAACTAGTTTGTGGGTAAGATGTGAAACAGCTCTGATGGTGACTTCTGTAGGATTGACATTGCCCATGGATAAGATGGCAGCATCACCGAACATCAGCATGAATCTGTGGGAATATGACAGAGTAAATTAACCCTTTGAGGGGAACAATCAACTAGGGTGGAAATTGTCCTCCTCCTTTGAAACAGAATCCCTCACTGTAACTGACCATTTACTTACCCGGCTCTTTCTTTGTCCTGCAAGCACCTTGTAATTTTTTTAAATAATTAATCCTCTATTTCACTTTTTTAAAATTATGGGCTTTACCCCACTGCATGTGGGACCTTAGTGCCCTAACCAGGGATTCAATCCATGTCCCCTGTGTTGGAAGGTAGAATCTCAACCACTGGATCACTAGTGAAGTCCATGAGGGCAAATAGTAATGCTCCTATTTCCACAGGAAAGTATTCAAATGTATTATATCCTTAATACCTTGTTTCTAAATGAGTAATGCATGAATCTCTCTTCGCTGCCTTCCATTGAAGATAATGATATCATTTTTAAGATTATTTGTTTTAGCTTATCTTTTTAAACAAATTCATGAGTATGCTTCTTGCTTCTCTATTTTAGTTTTTGTTAGTCAATTTTTATTGAATGCACAGTGAATGACAATCATTGTGGTAAATACTTTTAAGTCTTTATTTAACTTTTGAAACAACCATGTGAGATCAACAACGCAAGCTCCATTTTCTAGATAAAGAAAATGAGGCTCAGATAGGAAAATAATAAGTGCCTAAGGTTGCCCGATGAGCAGATATGAGAACAGAGATTCAAAGCTAAATCCATCAGTCTCCAGAAATCTCTTAAACCCTACTCTTTAGGATCCTTGGCAGTGATACCCTGGATATTCTCCCCCATCCACCTCTCAAAGATTGTTCTGATATTTTCCTATTTTCGTTGACATGCACAAGTTTGAAGTCTTTGTATATTGCTTTATTCTATTCTATTATACAATTCCCCCAAACAATTCCAGTATCCTTGCCCCAGGAATACTTCAACTTTCATTAATGTTCTTGAGTTCCCATTTGTGTTTAGATAAGTAGCCTACTTAGTTGGACTTGACTTTGCCCCATTATGTATCTACCCATCTAAACACATTTCTGTGGGCTATATGCGAGCTCTGCTAAAAGAACTACAAGGAAATCCCTTTGTGTAATAGGCATGCAGGAAAAAATTGAGTTTGAGTCTGTCATTATCACACATAAAAATTCCAACAGCTTCCTTTTTTTGCTGGTATAATCAACTCTGTTGCTAATGAGTTAATATCTGTTCTTATGGGAATTTAGACACCCATTTCCAGGCATATCCTTTTTATACTCTTTGACAGAAACTCTTTTGTAAAGCCCTCACTGTCTCCCTAATTATCCTTAACACTCTTCAAGGACAGGAAGCAGGTCTTACTTATTCCAGTGAACTAGTTGGTGAAATGCATTCACTAGTCTGGTCAAATTGTTTTCCTCTGTGTTCCCAAGTAAGCCAAATCTTTTCATTGATCTGTATAATTTCTCTGAGTGTTCTGTCATTACACTTATCTGCCATCCAAACATGACTCATTTCTAATAATAACTAGAATTGAGATGTTCTTTTAGAGCATATGAAGCATGCTCACATATGCTATTTCATCAAATTCTCACATTATCCCAGTGAGAAAAATACTTTAAATACCCTTAGTTTTCAGAGAACACAATGAACTGGTTAGGTGACTTGCCCAGGAAACACCAAACCAATGAAGGATCTTGTTGGGGTTCTGACAGATATTCTGATGCTAAAGTCTACTTTTTTTTTCCTCTCTCCTTCTATTTTTATTTATTTCTTATTTATTTTTTATTTACTTTACAATATTGTATTGGTTTTGCCATACTTGTTGCTTCACTGTGGTTCCATCAGAACCAGGAAGCCTTTGTTTTCTGACCATCCTCTCCTCTCAACTTCTACATCCTTCGATGACAACGAAAGGTGTTTTCTTTAGTCCACCATCATCATTAGAATATGCATGCATGCACGCTCAGTCACTCAGCTGTGTCCAACTCTTTGCAACCCATGGACTATAGCCCATCAGGTTCCTCTGTCCATGGAATTTTCCTGACAAGAATGTTGGAGTCATTAGAGTATGAATAAGCAAATAAACAAAGCAATCAGTAGGCAAGTCATGCAAACACAGATTAAAACCAAATCTAAAAAATATATATTTTCCATTATAGGCTATCACAAGATACTGAGCTTCTGTGCTATACAGTGCATCCATTTGTTTAGCTACTGGGTTAGCCAACCCAATATTTTATATATAGTGGTGTGTATATGTTAATCCCAACCTTCTAATTTATCTCTTTCCCCCTTCCCTTTGATAACCATAAGTTTTCTATACCTGCGAGTCTATTTCTTTTTTATAAATACATTGGTTGTATTCTTTATTTTTTAAATTCCAAATATAAGTGATATCATATGATATTCGTCTTTCTCTTTCTGACTTACCTCACTTAGTATGATCATCTCTAGGTCCATCGATGGTGCTACAAATGGCATTATTTCTCTTTATGGTACTTTCCTGCTCCGGAGAAGGAAATGGCAACCCACTCCAGTATGCTTGCCTGGAGAATCCCAGGGACGGGAGCCTGGTGGGCCGCCGTCTATGGGGTCGCACAGAGTCGGACACGACTGATGTGACTTAGCAGTAGCCCCCTTTAGAGACATTCTGGCAGCACCAGAGCCTGCTTTGTCTCACTGTACTTAGCATGTGACAGTAGCACTTAACACACAGTGCTTTGTGCTGAAGATCTGGTGGGTCGTGGTTTTCTTTGTGCTCTACTTGAGGAACTGTACCTCTGAAGCACATATCTCAGGATGGAATGGCAGCGGGTGGGAAGGGGCAAATTCACACAATTTAGAGAATTAACAGAAGTCAAATGTGCTTACTACTTACTATATGCTGGAGATGATTTTAATGATATTATGTATATCAATTCATTCAATCATCAAAGCAATGCTGAGGATGATATACAATTGTTATCCCCATTTTACAATTCAAGAACTGAAGGACAAGCAAAAATGTCCAGAGGCAAAGCTAGAAAGTGTTAGATTTGGGATGTATATCTGGACAATCTTACCACAGAGTCTGTGCCTTATGTAACTATCTGTGTCAGCATAGGATAGTTAGGGATAGTTAGAGCTGGGGTGTGGAGAGGGTAGACTGGCAAGATGTTAGCCTGAGGAATGATTTACAGCTTTAGATAAACTGACTTTATTCCTCTGAGAAAGTCAAGAAAGGGTATAAATTGTCAACAGCTCTGTTTAACGGAGATCACATGGGTGAGGGATCAGGCTTGTGTTGGCAACATCAGTTGTCAGTCTGAGGACGCTCTGAGCCGATTGCCCCATTTAAAAGCAGTCATAATAAAACCATCTACTATTTATTGACTAACCCCCCCTGACTTTGATTGTCTCCCTATTATCTGTGAATACATTCCAAGGTCCCTCATGCAGCCCCAAAGAAACCAACAATTTAGATCTTCTTTATTTGTTCAGATTTATCTCCCACCACATCTTTCCTCACACTTTAAGTTCTGATCATATCAATGGGTTTATTGCTCCCTGTACACTCTTCATTTTGAGGGCTTTATTTAATGTTCTTTANGAAACCAACAATTTAGATCTTCTTTATTTGTTCAGATTTATCTCCCACCACATCTTTCCTCACACTTTAAGTTCTGATCATATCAATGGGTTTATTGCTCCCTGTACACTCTTCATTTTGAGGGCTTTATTTAATGTTCTTTATATGCCCTTCACGTTTTTAGTGCCTGAACAATTCTTTCAGCCTCAATTAACTGTACTCTAACATAAGAAGACTCCTTTCAGCCCAAAGTTTAGGGGAGATGTCTCTCTTTTGGGACACCAAGTCTGGATATTTACACATTAGATGACCACTTTGGTTTGTGTATCTATCATTCACCCAGTTTCAATTCCCTTGAGGGTAAACTCTGCCATATTTACTTTTATGTCCTAGAATCTAGCATGGCAGTTGACACATGCTAAGTGTCAAAAAGCTAATTGAATTATGTATCAAACCTTGATATAGGACTTTGAATCCAGCTCTGATTTCAATATAGTATCATGAATTTGATGTTACCTAGTGTAGATTACAGAAGAAACTTACAGAAAACTTAAGTGCAGAGAAATAAAATACACTATGAAAAATTGCATAGAATAAGCAATAAGTATAATAAGTAAGGGGTAGATTTAGGAAGGATTCAAACCTAAAACTGTTCAGAGTCTGGCATCCGTTTCTAGGTCTGTACATTGTACCACACTGACTTCCTCCTCATAAGTGAGATGACAGTTGAAATTTGGGAAATTGAGCTGAAGAATCAAGAATCATGAGACTCAGTGGAGTGGAAAAATGGAATAAGAGGGCAGCTTTTGAAATGACTTAGGCATTCCCTTCTGATTTACATTTACATTTAAAGTCGCTCAGTCATGTCCAATTCTTTGCAACCCCATGGACTATACAGTCCATGGAATTCTCCAGGCCAGAATACTGGAGGTGGTAGCCGTTGCCTTCTCCAGGGGATCTTCCCTACCCAGTGATTGAACCCAGGTCTCCCTCATTGTAGGCAGATTCTTTACCAGCTGACCCATAAGAGAAGCCCCGGATTTCCGGGGTGGGTAGCCTATCCCTTCTCCAGGGGATCTTCCCGACCCAGGAATCAAACTGGGGTCCCCTGCATTGCATGGGGGATTCTTTACCAACTGAGCTATCAGGGAAGCCAAAAATCTGACACTTGTAGTTTGTTTCTTCCTGCTGCTTGAGACAGAGATAAAAAATATCTGACACTTGCGCCTATTTCCTCCACTTGGAGACCCCTAGCCTTCCTATCTGTTATCCTCTCAATCCCCTGTTTTCTTTTAGGAGAATTATGTTGCCTAGGGAAAGGGAAGTCATCCCCAAATTGGTGATGCAACATGTTCTCCTAACCCTCATATTGAGAGTCTCTGATCCAGGTGCCCCAAGGAATAGTTGGAGAAAGCTACCTCAGTAGCAGGAATTTGAGCAGCCATTTGTAACTTAAAAGCCTTCATGTGGCTAAAAACAAATCCAATCACATGGTTACAGATTCAGGAAGCAAACAGAAAAAAGGAACAATCAGTAAAGTTAAAAGTCACATTATTTCTACAGTTAAGGTACAAAGTGTTGCACCAGTCCATTTTAGGATTGTTAGATGTCATCAGATTAAGAAGAGGCTTCACATATGACTGTTGTCACTGGTATTTGCAGACTTGGAGAAACAAAGTCCTTTCTTGAAGTGGAGATGCCCACCATGGGAAGCCTTCCATTGATGAAGAGGGGAGTGCTCCACAGACCCAGCAGTTAGATTGATTGTGGAATGCAGTGTAGGAGTGAGCCCAGGACAGGCAGGCATTGTCTTGAGGATCAAAAAGAAGACTCAGGATTTTTGGAGTCAGAAGAAGCAGGCTCATATAGATTGTCAGGCCCATCCAGATCAAGTTCAAGGGAAGCTGTGATGCTCATTGTATTGCAGGAGTCCACAGGGTATGAAGAAGCACTGTGGGAAGAGTCCATTTAATAGCCACCCTTCTTATTTCACGTGCTTTAACTAGAAAGGGGCAGGACACATAGAACTTGGCCAAACTTAGATCACAGGTTTCAGGGAGATAAGCAAGTCCTGGGATGAATCACAGTAATAATGTTGCCCATGAAAATGCAAATAATCCTAGCTAACACTTTTGATCACATACTACAATACATTGATGGTTCTAACTGCTTTATGAGTATAATATTCCTTTTCCCTTTCAAAAGCAAGTATTAACCCCATTTATTAAATGAGAAAACAAGAAAAATTAAGTGCCTTGCTCAGACTTACATATACTGAGTGAAAGAACCAGACTCCAAACTCAAACAACTCTCTGACATCAGATCTCACACTTTTAACAAGAATTCTACACTATCCATCTGGTGTTGTCCTCCAACGTGGTGCTGATTCCCAGGCAGGTCAACCTGAAAGAACAAAGTTGAAAAGAAACAAAAGAGGGACTTTCCTGGTAGACCAGTGACTAAGACTCTGTGCTCCCAATGCAGGCGTCCCAGATTCAATCTCTGGTCAGGGAAATAGATCCCACACACCACAACTAAAGATTCCACATGCTGCAACAAAGACCAAAGCAAATGTATTCCCCAACTATGATCCAGCACAGTCGAAGAAATTCATAAAAGTAAATATTAAAAACAAAAGAAGCAAAAGAATCTCAGGCAAGGGTGGGCAAGGGCTGTACAAGCACACAAGATAGAATGTATGTGAGGTAGATGAGGAAGCCTCCTTCTGCTCAGGTACAGGTGCTAAAGAGAAATCCAGACAAGGCATTTATTGGTTATAGAATAGATTCCAAAGTGGAACTTGAAAGTTTATTTAATTCAATGATTCACTCTCTCCAGTTTTAATAAACCCATAGACCAGAATGTCGGGAAACTATGCAAATACATGCCTGATGTTTGGACAAAGACAGAAACAGCAGATCAACATTATCAACACAGCNAGTTTATTTAATTCAATGATTCACTCTCTCCAGTTTTAATAAACCCATAGACCAGAATGTCGGGAAACTATGCAAATACATGCCTGATGTTTGGACAAAGACAGAAACAGCAGATCAACATTATCAACACAGCCAGCTTAAATGGCCACCCCAAGTTGATCATTTGTTTCAGGCCTTTTTCCAGACAGAATTAGGCTGATTTTATTAGACATGTGCTCTTTTTAACAGAGGCAGTATTTCTGTCTCAAACCAACTATAGCTTTGTTATTCCTTTTCTTTCTCAAGAGCTCATTGGGTATCTGACATAGAATCACTGACAGGCCTCTGCCACCAACAGAAACGAATGCTTACAAATCTTCTAGGACCTACTGCCAACATTAAGGGCATCCATGATCTTCCCCCACACGGAACTCCTTCTAAACACCAAGGTTCCAAATCTTCTCCATGACCACCTAAAATAAGATTAAATATCAAGGAAGCAAAATGCATTGAATTTTTAAAAAGAGGGACCTTTGAGTTTTATTTTGCAGATATTAAAAGCAAGGCCAAAGGCATTCATTCAAGTCCCTTGGGCCACTTTTCAAAGAAATAAAATAATTAAGTAAACTGTTATGTGAAACAAATGAAGAAACTACCAGGGAAAATTGAAGAATAATAAAATAAAGACATCCTCAGGGCATCATTATATCCTGGACTCAGGCTGATTTTGCAGATGAAAGGAGCAAAGGCCAAGAAGTTATGTGACTAGGGTCTTCATCCCAGCTCTGTCCATTCATTGGCTCTGTGGTCATGCCTTGGGCAAGGCACTCAATCATTTAAGGATTCAGTTCCTATTCTGCTGCAGAGAGAATTTACAGATGGTCCCAAACTAGTGAAAAAGCTAGGCATTCTGTCTGTCTTTTTCTTTACTCTCATTCCATTCATTTAAATGGGAGTCAAACCTCAATGTCTAGTTCCAAGAAAGGACTTTAGATATTATTTTCTAGATATTCTGCCTTTTTTAGTATCCAGTATGCTGGATCATTGAAAAAGCAAGAGAGTTCCAGAAAAACATCTATTTCTGCTTTATTGACTATGCCANGCTGAAACTCCAATATTTTGGCCACTTGATGTGAAAAACTGACTCATTGGAAAAAACCCTGATGCTGGGAAAGATTGAAGGCGGGAGGAGAAGGGGACGACAGAGGATGAGATGATTGGATGGCATCACCGACTCGATGGACATGAGTTTGAGCAAGTTCTGGGAGTTGGTGATGGACTGGGAAGCCTGGCATGTTGCAGTCCATGGGGTCACCAAGAGTCAGATATGACTGAGAAACTGAACTGACTGAACTGAGTTTTAAAATCTGGAATGGTTTGAAATTATACCAGAAGTTTTTCCAGCATCATAAAAGATGATTATCCATGGGGCAAAGGTCAGAAGTATTTTCTCCCTTTCCCAATATTTTCTTCCATATAGAGAGCTCTCCCTGAGGTAACACTCCTCCCAGAGAGCAGCTGATCTGGGGAGGGGAGGGCAAGAGGAGCAGGCATAATCCCACCCCTTCCTCTCCAGTCCCTCTTGGGATGAGAGTGCCCTGCCGGGAAGCAGGCTGTCACAGTGCAAATGCAGGAACTTGGAGCAGGAGGAAAGGGTTGTGAAGGTCCAGCTCCTTGTGTTCTGGGTGGTAAACAGCTCTGTTATTCAGTTCTGTGAAGCCTCCTTGCCGGCAGATGGAAGTTGCATTCTCTAGTATCACTTGTATCAGTAATAAAGGTAGTCTTCAGGGCTCCAAATGTCACATTCTTTTGTTTCATTTTTTAATTGTTTCAGAATTCAAGAGTTGGTAAAGCTAGGCTGTTATAGTAAAGACACCAAAGGGGTAGGAGACGTTAGGGACTTAGAGAAGGTCGCTGTTTAATTACATTGTCATATCAGTCCTCAGTGAGCATTCCTGGCTCTGTTCCACTTCATCATTTAGGGACTTGCGTTTCTTCTGTCATATAGTTCTGCATCCTCAGGCCTCATCTTTGTCTGCATGTCTGAGATCAGTATTCTGTGGATTCCACTGGGTGGGAAGGGAAAGGAGTGTGGAGCAGGCGCACACTGTCTTAAGACCCCCCAAGTTCACTATTCCTTTTCAGTTCAGTTCAGTTCCGATCAGTCGCTCAGTCGTGTCCGACTCTTTGCGACCCCATGAATCGCAGCACGCCAGACCTCCCTGTCCNTTACCATCTTTCTAAATTCCATATATATGTGTTAGTATACTGTATTGGTGTTTTTCTTTCTGGCTTACATATAATTAAAGTGTCTTTTATTTGTTTCCCTTACTAAACAATAAATTTCTAGAAGCAGATATTTGACTATATGCATCCCCAGGGCTTGGCATATAGCATGAGCTTGGTAAATTTTCGTCAAAATAATTATGCAATTTATAACAAAATTCATTGAATTCTAAATGATCCATGCTGGTTTAGGGTAAGGAGCTAGGTTGGAGGTTGAAGGAAAGGAATGTTCAAAAAGTTTGCAAAGAAATATGCAATAAGACAATGAATACTTAACAATGCATTTTCTAATCCAATGGCACTTTCATATCATAAAGGTCTTGTTCAACAGAAATGAAATTCCTTCCGTAACACCCATTCTTTCAGAAATCCTAACTGACCTACTCTCGATTTATGCATTCAAACACAAAACTAACCAAATCACTGAGCTGCTGCTGCTGCTAAGTCACTTCAGTCGTGTCCAACTCTGTGTGATCCCATAGACGGNAATGAAATTCCTTCCGTAACACCCATTCTTTCAGAAATCCTAACTGACCTACTCTCGATTTATGCATTCAAACACAAAACTAACCAAATCACTGAGCTGCTGCTGCTGCTAAGTCACTTCAGTCGTGTCCAACTCTGTGTGATCCCATAGACGGCAGCCCACCCAGCTCCCCATCCCTGGGATTCTCCAGGCAAGAACACTGGAGTGGGTTGCCATTTCCTTCATCAATGCATGAAAGTGAAAAGTGAAATTGAAGTTACTCAGTCATGTCCAATTCTTTATGACCCCATGGACTGCAGCCTACCAGGCTCTTCTGCCCATGGGATTTTCCAGGCAAGAGTACTGGAGTGGGGTCCTCGAATGCAAATTGTGAGGCCTCAGCCCAGGGCAACTATATCAGAAACTCTAGGAGAAGGACCCAGCAACCTGAATTTTAACAAGCTCTCCAAGGCATTATCCATGGTCAAATCTGAGAATCACTGGTGTATGTCTTCTTCAAAGAAAGAAAGTACTTTAAATCATTTTTTTTCAGTTCTGAGATAAAATAAAAATTATGACTATGCAATAAATAATTCAAAATATCTCTCCTTTGTATGTTGATATAATACATATATATATACATATAATATATATCATACACATATATGATAATATATTTGTGCCTGTGTGTGTATAAAATGTATGTATATTTAATGTATACACACACACACACATGTGCACACACACTTGTACAAACATTTAAAAACTAAATGTATACCCTTCAATGTTCTGATGGTTGAAGGGCCTTAAAAGCCACAATACCTATCTCAAGTTGTCATTTGTATAAGCTGCAAGTCTTGCATTCAACTTAGAAGAGTTGACAAGTCATTCTCAGACCTGTCTTTTCTAGGGAACACTTCTGTCACTGGGCTGATTGAAGGGATAGTAGGGGATGCAAAAATAATGAGACATTCTCCAGAGAGGAAATGACATGACAGTAAGCCAGTTCACTTCTTAAACCATCATGACCCAATCTGCATGTGGGAATTCTGTGCTTTATAGAGACATAGAAAGATCATCTTGGAGGGGATTAAGGTTAGTGGAAGGTCAAAGAAAAATAGCTCTCCAATAGCAATTCATGCTTCTTAATCCAAGCTATGCTTCCTGAATTGTTGAAACCTGGTATTGGATATTCAGGAGAGATAATGAGATGAGGAAATCAACATTTAATAAGCACCCAATATGGACTGGATTTTCACATGCATATCTCACTTAATCTTCATAATAACCCACATTCTATAATTCTATTTCAGTGTTAGAGAAGGAAATTGAAATTTAGGGAGGCTGTGTAACTTGTCCAGGATCATATATTTAGTAAATGGGGTCATTCATTACTAAAAAGTTAATTGATACTTCAAGTTGGACTGTTTTTTTTTTTTTTTAAACCACACTGCACAGCATATGGGTGTTTTCCCTGACCGGGGTTAGAACCCATGTCCCTTGCAGTGGAAGTATGGATTCTTAACCACTAGACCACCAGAGAAGTCCTAACTTGGACATTTTAAGGCAATGATTCTCAAACTTGGAATCACCAGAGGCTTAAAAAATACACGTAGCCATTGTCCACTCCATAGTTTCTGATTTGATCATTTTATGGAGCGACGTAGGTATTGGGATGTTGAAAGACTCCCTAGATCACTTTACTCCTGTTTTGAAAAATCCTGTGTGTGTGTGTGCTCAGTAGCATACGACTCTTTGGGACACCATGCACTGTAACCCTTCAGGCTCCTCTTTCAGTGAAAATTTCCAGGCAAGAATACTGGAGTCAGTTGCCATTTCCTACTTCAGGGGATCTTTCCTACACAGGGATCAAACCCATGTCTCTAACCCATGTCTCTTAGGTCTCTTGCACTTACAGGCAAGTTATTTACCACATGGGAAGTGATGAGAAACACTGCTCAAGGAATAAAGTACCAGCCTTAGTGCGTGTCAGAGTCTGATGAAAGTGACAGATACAGCCGTTATGGTATAGGGCCAGACAGGATGTCTAGTAATCTAGTAATAATGGTGACTTGAGGTGCTTGCTATGCAAGCACAGAGAAGGTACTCATCAACCAGGATGCTCCTCATTTTCTAGAACTTAAGTATAGTTACAAGGAATAAAGAAGGAAAAAGGAAGAAAGACCAGTTAAGGGAGAAAAGGAGGAAACATCAAATGGAAAGGAGCATAAGTATACTGTGGAGAGCTAGTTTGGTATCCCTGGAGTATGAGGAAGTGACTGATGATGGAGAGGGAAAAAAGTTGGGTTTATACAGGTATCCTTGAAGGACTTGAGACATAAGATACAGATGGCCAAGAAACGCACAAAAAGATACTCAACATCACTAATTATTAGAGAAATGCAGATCAAAATTATAATCAGGTATTACCTCACACTGATAAGAATGACAGTCATAAAAAAAAAAATATCCACAAACAAGAATATTCAAAAGAGTGTGGAGAAAAGGGAACCAATCCTCCTATAGTGTTGGTGAGAATGTGTTTTGGGGAAGCCACTACTAGAGAACATTATGGTGGTTACCTCAAAATGCTAAAAACAGAGCTCCCATTTGACCCAGCAATCCCACTCCCGGGCAAATACTCAGACAAAACCATAATTCACAAAGATACTTCTAGCCCAATGTTCATTGCAGAACTGTTTATAATAGCCATAACATGGATGCAACCTAAAGACCCATCAATAGATAAGTGGATAAAGAAGATGTGGTACATATATACAATGGAATATTACTCAGCCATAGAAAGTAATGAAATTTAGTCATTTGTAGAGACTTGGATGGACCTAGAGTCTGTCACACAGAGTGAAGTAAGGCAGAAAGAGAAAAAACAAATATCATATAAAATCACTTATGTGGAATCTAGAAAAATGGTACAGGTGAAGCTATCTGGAGAGCATGGATAGAGAAATAGATGTAGGGAATGGGTGGGCAGATGTGGAGTGGGGAAGGTGTGGAAAGGAAAGGTGGGATGAATTGGGAGATTAAGTTTGACATATATGTATGCTACCATGTATAAAATATATAGCTAGTGGGAACCAGCTGAATAATACAGGGTGCTCTATAATGTTCTATGATGACCTAGATGAGTGGGATGAGAGGTAGGAGGGAGCTCCAAGAGGGAGAAGATATGTGTATACATAAAGCTGATTCACTTTGTTTTATAGCAGAAACTAATGCAAAGTTGTAAGTCAATTACACTCTAATTGAAAAATAAGAAAATAGATAGATAGAATGTAAATAGACTTAGAGAAAAATAAGTTTGTCATCTATGTTTAGTCACTCACTTGTGTCCAACTCTTTGCAACCCCATGGACTATATATAATCCGCCAGGTTCCTTTGTCCATGGGGTTCTCCAGGCAAGAATACTGAAGTGGGTTGCCCTGCTCTCCTTCAAGGGATCTTCCCAACCAAGGGACTGAACCCAGGTCTCCCACATTGCAGGTAGATTCTTTACCATCTGAGCCACCAGAGAAGCCCATGAATACTGGAGTGAGTAGCTTATCCCTTCTCCAGGGGATCTTCTCAGCCCAGGAATCTCCTGCATTGCAGATGGATTCTTTAACAGCTGAGCTATCAGGAAAGCCCAAAGTTAGTCGTGTGTGTGCATCCTCCATCGTATCCAACTCTTTGTGACCCATGGACAGTAGCCTGTCAGGGTCCTCTGTCCCTGGGATTTCCCAGACAAGAATATTGGAGTGGGTTGTCATTTTCTCTCCAGGGAATCTGCCCAACTCAGGGATCAAACCCAGTCTCTTACATCTCCTGCTTTGGCAGGCAGATTCTTTACCACTAGTGCCGCCTGAGAAGTTAGTCGTAGGGGAAAGTAAAGTTAAAACAAATTTAGGAATTATCTGATCTAATCAGCTAATTTATAGGTGAGAAAACTAACATGCAGAAGAGCTTCTCAACTTGCCCCAAACCAACAATCAAATCATGTTAGGGGGAGAAACATGATGAGTTATATTTCTTGAGACTTTTCAGGCAAGGTTCAACCACTGCAACACAGTCAGAAAAGAACAGAGTCTTGTGTGTTTGAAAAAGTCAGATAAGGGTTTGATATAAGGGAAAAGTAGACACCAATTGAATGGAGACGAATGTACTGTTTATCTTGTTAATGACCTTAAATAAGTCCCTGGGTAGGCAATCACCTATACGCTTGTTTTGTTTCCAAAGATGCCCTTCTTTTTAAGACAGGCATATGTCGAACAGCTAGCTGTGTATTGAATTTACTCACTGTGATTTCATTGTATTTTTAATGGGTAGTTTCTGAAGTAAGAAATGAGAAAGAATCATAATGCTTTAATGTATTTAGGCTATTCTAGCAGTCCCGTGTGGTTCCTAGTCTTGACCATCTCCATCTTCCTGGCAGCTTTTATCTTGAAAAGATGGAAATTTGGGTGTTAATGCCTTCCCACCCTCTGGCAGAGGCTTAGACACACATTCATGGCCTTTACTTTAAATTAAAAGAGCTAACACTTTTCATAACCCTCCTGTGATTATCCTAAGACAGGCTGCTTTAGGCGGAATGACCATTTTAAGCACATTTCATCAATGCGTTGATGGAAAAGTACAACGCTTCCTTCCCAGCTGGTATCCAAGCACGTTTTTACATTTTCCTTCCCTGCTTTCTACACTGATTTTCATCCCTCAAATGTTTCAGAGGCTTTCTCCTTTGTCTGTATTTTGGTTCACTGAAGTTTGCACAGTCAACACAATTACTGCTTATGCCTGACTTCCAGAAATGTTACTATCATTGAGAAGAGATGCAAAACTCAAAAATGCTCTTCTTTTCAAGATAAGCCTATGTGGGACATCTATGTGTTGAATTTACTCACTGTGCCTTTGAGTAGGTTATTAGAGGGTAGATTTTAGAGTAAGAAACAAATGAGAACGAATCATAATGCTGTAATAGATTTGAGTTTGTGGTCAAATGCTGAATTAGATTTTAGGAGTCTACAGTTAGCAACAATTTGATGTATTATGAATTGCGAGATGAACCATAAGACATGAGCTTGAGGAACTCATTGTTTGTATCACCCCACTCATCTTGAGTTATCCAGCTTGCCCAACTTTTGAAAACCACAGCAAAGCTTTTCTTGCCACTGCAACCCATGCTGATCTTTCCCTTCTGTGAACATCAGCTGAATTTTATAGTGTGTACCAAACAATTTAGCACTTAGCACTAATTAAATGAGGTTAAATAAAATCACTTCTGTAGAAGTGCCTGCTGTAAACTGTACAAGACAGATGCATGGCATTATTACCACCATTAATTAGATTAATTGGCTTTTGTATGTTCATTTTTACTCCTTGGCTCTTTTGTAAGTCTTCAACTGGAGGTTCCATATCAGCTAATTCATAATGGAAGGAGAGGCTATGCTAAATAGCTGTGGATTTATTAAAGGTGGGATTACTTGGTGGGTCTGATTCATGGCTTATTATCTACAATAGGCGTGTTTCTTCTGCCGCCATTTTATCCTTGAAAATCCTCCCTCATCCTTGCAAGGGGAACCATGCCAGAGCTCCATCCAGCTATATTTAGACTGCCAAAAGTGAACTAACTGTAACATGATTTATAATCTTAAGTCCAGGGAAATGATATTACTAATTAAATTGTGAAACATTAGGCAGGCTGTCAAGCACAGATATATTTAAAGTCATAACAGCCCTTGCCTATTTGTAAAGTGTTTGCATATTGAATGATTCTAGTGAAATTGTTTCTATTTATCAGACCAAGTATAAAGTGTTCATCACCAAGGCATCTGCAAACAAGACAGACCATCTAAGATAAACCCAAGCCCAAGAGAGCAATTTCTCCTTCATTTCACATTTTCCATTTCTCTACAGCCCTTCTGTGAATCTGAGCTTCACCCAATTTTGGAGTCAGCAATTTCAAAACTTGGCAACTTCTAGAAGCGAAAGTGCATGATAACGTGAGGCTGAAGGAAGAGATAGAAGTAGCAGAGCCTAGATGCCTATCTCATGCCAGGTTCATTCTCAAAACACTAATCCTGCCTGTCCCATTCCACAGATGAGAAAACCAAAACAGAGATGTGAAAAGAAAAAATTATTCTCATTTATGGCCTGGCTAACAAGGGGCAGAACATGTGGAACTGAGGAATCTCTGGTGCTGATGTTAGTGGTCCTTTGAGGCCAATTTCACTTTCTAGGAGGAAACTTTTCCTCCCAGGCTCTCTACCTTTATACCTATTGAAATTCCTAAGTTTGATGATAAGAAAGGGCTTCCCAGGTGGCGCTCATGGTAAAGAACCTGCCTGCCAATGCAGGAAACATAACAGGTGTGGGTTCAATCCCTTGGTTGGGAAGATCCCCTGGAGAAGAGCCTGGCAACCCACTCCAGGAATCTTGTCTGGAAAATGGCATGGACAGAGGAGCCTGGTGGGCTATGGTCCATAGGGTTGCAAAGTCAGACACAGCTGAAGCAATTTAGCATGCATGTAGCATGATGATAAGAAAACTAAGAAAAATGAGTAGATGAAGGTGTCAGTGTTCTTCAGAGATGGTCACATTCACGAGTTAAATTCTTGTAGGGATAAATGTCTAAATTCAAGACTGATGAAAACTCTTTGGGTTTGGGGGTCTAACAGATCTTTTGTCCCACTGCCAGGGCACACAGAGAACTCCTCAACTCTAGGTATCTTCATCTTTAAAGTGGGATAATGATACCTATATCAACAGAGTTTAAAAGTAAATGGAGATAATTTTTAGATATTTACAAGAAGGCAAAGGAAAGGGCACAGCGGGAGAGAATAGGATTTCTCTACATTTCCTAAATCATATTCATATGTTTACTTGTTCTCTGCTTGAAGATGGCCTTAAATATTGCATATTCTACTAATTTTGGCAAACATGATAGGCACATCCTGCTTCAGCACAAAGTATTATATTGAGCATAATAAAATTGTGGTTTAAGATGAAAGGCTTGAAAATCAAGTTAAATAGAATACTGAAGCCTTAATTGAAGTACCAAAATGATTGCTTTAAAATCTCTTTATCTTGCTTTGTTACTTTGCTATCTGGTTTTGAAGGGAAGGAAGCTGACAGTTGACCTAACTTATACTCTAACAGCTTTCTGTCACTGTTGCAAATGTGTAGACAGATACCGTCTCTTATCCTGAGAGTGTTAAAGAATCACAGCAAATTACATGCATGGATGTAAAGAAAGGTCTTTGGCATTAAATCCCAGGCTGGGACTTCATCTTCATCCCATATGGATTGTTAACTTGCCAAATTCAAGACTACAAACTATTCATAATTAGATTTTGAAAATCTTTTTCTGATTTTTCTTTTTCTATAATCAGGATTTATCACTTAAAATTGCAAATTGCAAATATATTGCCAGGCTCCATATCTGATCATTTTTTATATCTTCTCTAAGCTCCAGTGTGGAGGGGGAGAATTGCCTTTGTTTTCAGTGTCACACTTGGGTGGCTTTAAATTGCTAACCCTGATGTGAGTGAACAGAAGAGGGAACAAGAAGGATGCACCACTCTTTGGTCCTTTGGCATGCAGAATCCAACCCAAGCTCAGTGCTGAATTGCCAAGTCTCTGGCTCCACCTGTCTCAGCTTCAGCTGCCACCACTCTGCTGTTTGGTCTTCACTCAATCACTTGTTCTCTGATTCTTTCACATGAAATGACTGCCCTTTGGCCTGATCATGTAATAGCATATAACTTGATAATGAAAGGAATGCATTTATTTCTTGTGCTTGAAAATGATGCTTAAACTGAGACCCGTCTGGATCAGCCAGGAAATCTGATCAACCGACCTATACAAATCTTTTCTTCAGTATCCTCCAGGCTCCTTCAACATTGATCAAGAGTCCCAGATTCTTTTTTTTTTTTAATTGGGGATATAGTCACTTTACAATATTGTGTTAGTTTCTGTTGTACAACAGGGTGAATCAGTCATATGTATACATATGTTCCTGTCCTTTCAGACCTCCTCTCTCTTATACCATCCATCTAGGTCATCACAAAACACGAAGCTACCTGTACTATACAGCAAGTTCCCACCAGCTATCTAAGTTTTTTTTTTTATATATATCTAATCTTGTCCTCTTTTTCTTTTTTGGTATGATTCTGTTCTTACATACTTTGAATGGATGCATTAGCTCACCAATCAGGTTTCTAACCTCAAAATAGAGACTTTCCTCCTTGAGTGCCTACTGATGCTATGGAATGGTCCAAGTAGATAGTCAAACACTGAAAGGGTAAATGCATCAATTAAAACTCTTTAGATGTCTCCCTCTCTTTTGTAAATGGGAAAAAATAAAGGTGATAATTGTGATAATGGTAGCAACACCCAGAAGTATAAAAATTTCAAGAATAATATTCTTATAAACATTAGTAGCAACAGCTGTTTTTGAAGTTTCTCTTCTTTAGAAAAATCTTAAAAGGAATACACTAGAATTACCCTATTTTCTATTAATGTGAGTGGTTGTATTTTAGTGAAAGGAACATTGACCCAAAGATGTTAGTTGACTTGACTTATAATCCTGACCCTGATGAAATAACTCTGTGATCTTAAATGTGTCACTTCAAGTGGATAAAGCCCCCACTTTTCTGATCTATGAATTGAGTTAACAAAGCAGTTTTTCTCCCTCTAAATAACAGCCATCCTGTGATAAGGCATTTGATACCATAACTTCATTAAAATCATGCTCTATGTGAGAAGGATTTCATTCTTCATCCTGTATAGAAATGCCATGAAGTGCTTAGCACACAAGATTGTGAAGTTTTGTCAACAATCTTGTGTCATATGTATCACGAAATCCACCTGCAGCTGAGGAAATGGAGATGAAGAAGGATTAAATAAGTTGATCAAGTTAATAACTGCTGGAACTGGGAGTCAAACTAAGGTTCATCTGGCTCTTTAATCAGGAATTGAATCATGTCATGGCTCCAGCAAATCTAATGATTTCTTGATGGGTGATTGGGAGGTAATATATCAGAAACTGATCTTATGATTCATTAAGCATAAGTGGCTCCATGCAGATTCCATCCAAATGTTTTAGGGTAGTGCAGCTGTAAGACATTGATTTTATTTCTCCACTGAGAAAAGTGGGTAGTTTCTATGTAGAAGTTAAAAGAAAGACTTTTCTAGGAAGAAAACCTNTGTTGTTGTTCAGTTGCTAAGTCATGTTCGACTCTTTGAAACCCCATGGACTGCAGCGCACCAGGCTTCCCTGTCCTTCACTATCTCTCAGAGTTTGCTCAGACTCGTGTCCATTGAGTCGGTGATGCCATCCAACCATCTCACCCTTTGTTACCTCCTTCTCCTCCTGCCTTCAATCTTTCCCAGCATCAGGGTCTTTTCCAATAGATCGGCTCTTCACATCAAGTAAACAAAGTATTGGAGCTTCAGCATCAGCCCTTCCAATGAATATTCAGGGTTGGTTTCCTTTAGCATTGATTGGCTTGATCTCCTTGCTGCCCAAAGGTCTCTCAATAGTCTTCTCCAGCACTGCATCAATTCTTTAGTGCTCAGCCTTCTTTATGGTCCAGCTCTCACATCGATAAAAGACTACTGGAAACACCATAACTTTGACTAGATGGTCCTTTGTTGACAAAGTAATGTCTCTGCTTTTTAATACACTGGCTAGGTTTGTCACAGCTTTCCTTCTAAACAGCAAGTGGTTTTTGTTTTGTTTTAATTTCATGGCTGCAGTCACCATCCACAGTGATTTTGGAGTCCAAGAAAATAAAATCTGTGTCTGTTTCCACTTTTTTCCCCTTGTATTTGCCATGAAGTGATGGGACTGGATGCCATGATCTAGTAGGAACCACATCTGAACATCCCCGACCCTTATGTTTGCTGTTTCACCACCACCACACTGGCCTTAGCAGGTTGCAAGGAGCACAGTGATCTTCTCCTTCCTGGCCTGGGAAACGTTACCACGGATGCAGTTACTTTGTTTATACCATGTTATTATCCTAGGAAACACTTGGAAGAAAACTGTATCTATCTACCTACTAAGAATTTTCGCTGACTGCAACTGTAAAGATGAGATTAGCCTTCCTTAAGGAGGCAGGCACAGGGGGCGTCTAAATCTGATTTCCATGAAGGTTCTCATAGAAGCCAGGACAGAAATGCTAGCTATCACGGGCCATCACGCTACTTAAACAAGTAAGCACCATTCTCCTCCTTCCATTAAAAGTGAATAAAAGTGACATTGGCTTTGCTTGAAACTCCCATTTTGAAAGCAATGTTATTTCTTCCCTTATATCGACACTATAGAAAAGTTAGTATCTCGTGGTAAACAGTCTTCAAGATTATACACCTCTGCCCTTCTCCCTGTGATATCTCCTCTTTGTCTTTAATTTTTTCCAACTGGAGGAAAGGAGGGAAAATAATTTTATTTTTCTTCCATGAAGAATAAATCGTTTTTTATACTTCAAATTATTGCCTCTGCACACATTTTTAAAGGAATTAAAATCCCTCCTGACAACAGCTACGTTTAATCATTTTTATTCTCTGATCCAAGGTCTATGACTCTGTTCTTCTCTTCACTTAGTTAGCTGGAATCTAACCAAACATTCCTTTTCTTGTGTCTATGTTTATCCATAGTATTTGCTTTCAGTGGATTTCAGAACATGAGTGCTCTCCTCATGTTTGGGCTCTGAAAACATTAAGATCCATGCCAAAAGAGTACCTGCATTCTTGAAGTTATTCAACCATTCACAAAAAGAGATTTACTAATTAAGATATATTCAGACACAGTTGTAGGTACAGGAAATTTACATTCCAGTGAGAGATACAGGCAAAAGGCAAATGCAGAGAAAATGTTATTTTATTACAGGATTCTTGCCCCCCTTAATCAATAGAATTTGATCAAAGACTATACAAGAGATTCAGGCAAGGCTTTAATCGAGCCCCTGCTACAGGGAATAAGTAACATGCTTGCTCAATCACCACTGAGGGGAAGCCTGGTGATTCCTTACATGGGGTAAGGGTAGGAGTGAGTCCAAAGATCAGACGGGAAGTTGGCTTAGGTGGTTTGTCCACCCCTTTGGTGTTGTTGAGTGCTGGTGACATGCACCATATTCTGGTTTTGCTCCCAGCTCTTCAGAAGCAGCAGTTGGGTTTTGGCTTTTTTTGTATCTTGTTACCTGTAATTTACCCCAACCGCACATGCACACTTATGCCTGGTATGTTTTGTCTTTTATAGTTTCTTTGTTGCTCAAGGAGACATTTGTCCAGGTGCAAGCACTGTAGCAAAGAGTCCCAGGTCCCAGCTTCTCTAAATAATATAGTAAAATTATAGCTACCTCTAAGTAATAGAAAAAGGAGGAGAGGGAAGAAAAGGAGAAATAAACTCTAGTTAGTTCAGGTACTTTATTTTAGGTTATCTTTAAAAGTTTCTTTGATGAAGTAATATTTGAACAAGTGTCTAAATAAGGTGATGGAGCAAGATATGGAGGGAGAAATTTCTTAGCAGAAGGAGCAGTCCATCAGACTAAGAGAAGTTTGGTTAATTGAATGATCTGTAAAAATGCCAAGGTGATTGGAAGGGCAGAAGGGACAGGTAGAGGAGGAAAAGAGGGGTGGGCAAGGACAGATGATGTAGTGCTTTATAAATCACATGGATGGATTTGGATTTTATCCCAAGTGTGATGAGAAGCTATGGGCAGCTTTTGAGCAGAGGTTTACATGATGCAGTTTAAATATTCTTAAACTCACCTGGGTGACACTAGGAAAGGGAAATCTTAATTGGGGAAAGAGAGGTTGCAGGATTTCTCATAAGCTACTTGCTGAGTGAATGAAAAGGTGGGATAGTGAGCTTTTGCAAGGAGAATCTTGACTGTAGATACAGTTGCTGTTACCCAGTGCAAGTTCCTGAGCTCCACACACAATGAGGCCAAAGAAACTAAAGCAGCAAACATTGGAGTTTGGAGCACAGAAAAGTTTACTGCAGGACCATGCAAGAATGGGTGGCTCATTTTCTAAAAAGCCTGAACTTCTCCAAGGGTTTAGCAAAGCACTTTTAAAGGCAAAGTGAGGGAGGGTTATGGTTGGTTGTTGCAAACTTCTTGGTGTAGGAATCCTTTGTTCTTGCAGCCATCCACATAGTCCAGGTCATGATGTTCCTGTAAGCCTCCAACAAAACAAATGTTATTATCTGTTTAGCAACTTTTTATCTCTATATGAATGGAAACCTGTTATACTCTTCCCTTGTGGCTCAGTGGGTAAAGAATCCACCTGGCTCAGCTGGTAAAGAATCCACCTGCAACGTAGGAGACTGGGGTTCGATCCCTGGTTTGGGAAGATCCCCTGGAGAAAGAACAGCTACCTGCTCCAGTATACTGGCCTGGAGACCATGGGGTCACAAACAGCTGGACATGACTGAGGGACTTTCACTTTCACTATACTCTTAAAGGTCAGTCTTGAGACTGGATTATCTTGTATATTTCAGGCTATAAGCAACATTCTTAATTGATAGCAAAAGCAATAGATTACAAAGTGAAAATCACTCAGTCATGTCTGACTCTTTGTGACACCATGGACTGTATAGTCCATGGAATTCTTCAGGCCAGAATACTGGAGTAGGTAGCCTTTCCCTTTTCCAGGGGATCTTCCCAACGAGGGATCAAACCCAGGCCTCCCACATTGAAGGTAAATTCTTTACCAGCTGAGCTGCAAGGGAAACCCAAGATACCAGAGTGGGTAGCCTATCCCTTCCCCAGAGGATCATCCCAACCCAGGAACTGAACTAGGGTCTCCTGCATTACAGGAAGATTTATCAGGGAAGCCCCAATAGAACACAATGATTAAAGCAAAAGAAACAGTTAAAACATGGAGTCAGATTTCTTCTTCTCTGTTACCTTGCATCTCCTCTGTTACATTGCATGTCTCTTCTGTTACATTGCATGTCCTACATGATCCATCAGCCATCACAGGACACACAAAGTGTCTAGCAGAACAACTATTGCAATTAATATAAAATCATATTTTTTCAAGCAATAGACCAGGATTAATCTCAGTTTAACTAGTCACTTATGGTGTATGATTTTGTGCATCAGGTAAGACCTCTGTGGTCTTATTCCTCCTCTGCAGAATGTGGATAAGGATAAACACCTCACATGATCATTTGGAGAATTAAAACTGTGTGTGGAAGCACCTTAGATGCACTTTAGTTAATAGCTGCAAGATTATGGACAAGTTGCCTTAATCTCTCTTTGGCACAGTTTTTTCTTTAAAATGGAAATGTCTGAAATGTTTGTGATGATCAAATAAGAAAATAGTTCTGCAGTTTTTACCTGAGTGTCTGAGATACAATTCATATTTTTAAATGCAAGGTAATACCATATGGGAAAATAATTTTTTAAAGTGTAGATATATATATATGCATGACTGACTCATTTTGCTATACACCTGAAACTAACACCTCACTGTAAACAAACTATACTCAAATAAAATTTTTTAAATGCAAGTTAATAAAATAATTATCAGCTGCCCACTTTTCTCTCACCACTCCTGCATCATTCATACAAAATACATTTTCATTTAATAATCTAATTTAGGAATGGCTTTAGATACCCAAACTAATTAATGTCTGCAATCCTCTTTCTCTGCCTTTGCATCACTAAAATCTTAAGGAATGACAGAATGTAGGGTCAGGGACATTAGAAGAAATGTCAAGTCATCTTTACCTGCTTCTGTCACTTCCTACTAACCATGGGAAATTCCCGTTCCATCTTGTACCATCATACCCATTAGTGTCTTCTGTTAATTCATTNTGGAGTTTCAGCTTCAACATCAGTCCTTCCAGAGAACTCCCAGGACTGATCTCCTTTAGGATGGACTGGCTAGACCTCCTTGCAATCCAAGGGACTCTCCAGAGTCTTCTCCAACACTACAGTTCAAAAGCATCAATTCTTCAGTACTCAGTTTTTTATATATAGTCCAATTCTCACATCCATACATGACCACTGGAAAAATCTGCCCTCACCCCAGTTCTTTCCCTTGGCCTTGCTCACACATGCATCAGTGCTCAGTCTATAATCAAATATTGGTACTACACACATCATAGAATCAATTTTACTTAAGGAAATATGGGCATATTATTATTCATTTTTAAATCACAAGACAATAACTTTGAATGATCACATTATTGTCGGAAAGTACAATCTACAAAACCAGGAGTGATCAACATTCAGGATGAAGATGTTTTCTTTAATTATATGAAATGTCAACCTGCAAGTCACATGGAGTGGAAGAGGGGTTTTACTACAGTTCACCCAAAGACAAATGCACTTTCACCTTCCAAACATAATAATCCAAATCCTGTGGCTTTAGCAGAATTAATAGGATTTTGATGCATGCCTTATAAGCTTGACTTTTAAATTCCAATAGCTGGCCTCATGCCTGTGTTTGACACTGTTCATCTGCTCATTTCTGTTCCCAAAGGTCAACATTATTTCAGAATATACTTTTTCTATTTCCATCAAAACCTGGAAGGCCATCTCTGAAAAATAAACCTGTGGATTTTTATTTTTTCTTACCAATGTGATTTGGATGATTCTACAGTAAATGAAAGAGATAAAAAAGATATGATTTGAAAAATCTTAAGACTGTAAATAAAAAAAAAAAGTTTGGTTTCTGGTCTGTTATCGAACAATTAATTTCATGAAATAGTATTCTGATAGTTTACAAACAATGCATGAAAATACACAGTGGTCTTTGACAGGACTTCAAAGAGCCTGCTGAGCCAAGATGATTTCCATCACAAAAAATCAATTTCCTGTAAATGGTGAAGAAGCAAAGATTTTAGACCAACATTAGATTTGATTCTCTAGAGTCTATTTTCTGCTTGTTTTCTGGAAGCACTCAATGGAAATTTGAAATAGATATATTGTACCATTGTCTATTTCTCTTCTTTCCATGGTCAGTGGTGATATCAAAGTTAATATTTTATGTCTGTTTTTAGACTCAGATTTCTCTCACAAAATATTTAATATCATTGAATAAATATTGGGTGTTTGCTCTTTTTGATCTGATCAAAAATGCTAGTGAGTGATGAAGAAAAGATAAAGTTTCAGTAATAAGTCCCAGTTACCACTTTCCCATCCTTTGGTTGTCAGGAATCCAAACTCTAAATGAGAGATTTAGGAATATTCAGATAAAGCTAAATTTGCATATAAATTTAAAGTGAACTGTATTATCACCTATTATAACTAATCCCAACAATTGATACAAAGTTATTTAAAGAATTATGATACTGTTGGATAAGATGTTTCGTGAACACTTATAGTTTAAGAAATGTTTCCATTTTCTCAGCTCTGGATTTCATGAAATAAAAATCACCCTCCTGCTAATCCCAGCTCTGCTATCTAAGTGACAGGAAATGCCTCCTCTGCCAGCTCATTTCCTCTTATTGTTCCCTTTCAATGGGCCTCTTGGCTACATTTTTGCACCTCTTTCTCCCTTCAGATGTATTGAGCCTAGTAAAAGCCTGCAGCTTCCAAAAGAAAAGAGCTGGGGTCAGAGACACCCAGGAGCACCATGAATTTTCCTTTTGCTAAAGAAAGTGCCGTGGAGTCTGAGAGAAGCCAGACAGAGATTTTATCTGGCAGAGTCTACTCATTTACACTGATACATTAAAATAAAACAAGAACTGATCTTTACAAGCCTTTTTAATGTAATTTTATATTTGACTTAATTTGAATATTAATTTCATATTTATATTATTTATATTTTATATATAATACTATGTCTTTTGTAAAACCCTTGATGTTTCTTCAAATAACCTACTAGTTAATACAGCATCTTACTTTAGGAGTTCAGTGAATAATTGTAAAATAAATATGGGACCTCCCTGGTGGTCCAAGAGTTAAGAACATGCCTTCCAATGCAGGGAACACAAGTTAGATCCCTGATGGGAGAACTAAGACCTCACATTGCTGTTGGGTAACTAAGACTGTGTGCTACTAGAGAGAAGCCTGCTTGCAGCAACAAAAGATCCTTTATGCCTCAACAAAGGTTCCACATGCCACAACTAAGACCTGACACAGCTATATAAGTGTATACATACATACACAATAAATATTTTATAAAATAATAATCATAGAATTAATAAAGTTAAGATATATATGAATTTCTAAGTAATTTTATTATATTTCTGAGTCAAAATTCAATTATGTAGGAATTCCTTTCCTTGTCCATAATAAGCTGTGACAATATGGGATTTTATTCAGCATATAAAATATCTTGAATATATATAAAATTCTCCAGGCCAGAATACTGGAGTGGGTAGCTGTTCCCTTCTCTAGGAATATATTACCTATATTAAAATATATCTCTACCCTGGTATCCTTTTATCTTTACTGTTTTGTGTTTTTGTTTCTAGCTAGCTACTATCTATTTCCTAATACATTTTCCATCTAGAAACAATGCAGCTCTTTCATCTAGAAAGCAAGTCAGAGGGGTGAAAGAAGCCCAGTGAATTACATGAAAATCATCCTGGACAAAGTAGGAGGAACCTTAGTTTCAGTCCTCATTCTGGTCTTCACTGTCTGCATGTGGTTGGACAAGTTAACTCCGTTTTCTATGTTCTATTACTTCTTTATCTAATGAAAGTCTTATATCTCTTCCTGTATTACATGTCTGTGGTGGGAAGCAAATAAGTTTAACAATGCATTCTAAGATACAGAAAATGTTATACGTGTATGAGATAGTATTATTTATACAATGGTGGTAATAGTATTAGTTATACGGTAAACCTATACTTAACAGACTAGGCTTCTCTTTCTAGATCTTCACTCTTGATTTGATCAGTAGCTCTTCTTGCTCTAACATATT
Source organism: Neotragus pygmaeus (assembly GCA_006410875.1). Taxonomy (NCBI): domain Eukaryota; kingdom Metazoa; phylum Chordata; class Mammalia; order Artiodactyla; family Bovidae; genus Neotragus; species Neotragus pygmaeus. The sequence continues at coordinate 281,307 of SJYV01011119.1, read as the reverse complement.
TTGAAACTCAAAGTTGGCTATGCTGCCAAGTTGGTTGACTGGATCCATGCCAGGATCCAAGACAGAGGGTCTCAGCTAGGAAGGTTGGCCTTTTCCAGTGAAATTTACACAGGCAGTAATGAAACTGATGCAAACTGGAACAGCACAAGCTTTGTTCAAGGCTAAAGAATGGAGAAGAACCTAGTTTGACAATCAACTTTTTAACCAAGTTCAAGCAGAGACACCAAACATATAGGAGGTAGAGGTAAAAAGGGGAAATTTGGAAAAAGTAGAAGGAATATTTATGAGTTATCTAAGAACAAGGGTGTGGTTTAGACCTGGAATTGATGCAACACCCCTTTTCAGTCCTTGCATGGTCTTGTCTTATTGTTGTCATGACAACTGTCAACTGTCCTGAAGCTGGTGAGCATGTCATTTAGCTGACATGTTATAATGAATGCATAATAAAGCTCAAGGTCAAGGGGAAGTCAAATCCTCTGCCATCTTGGGCCTAGTTGTTTCTAACGGGTTCTTGTTTATTTTATTTTTCTCTTTGTAGATTCCTCTTGAAGCTTAGATAAAAATAACTGGTTTCTGCTTGAAGGAGGGGCAGGGGTATAATTCTGGGTTGACAGCCTTGGTAACAGCTATAAGATAGAAGGGCATATCACAATTTTAAAATGTGTTGGAAAGAATTTTAAACAGCTAAGTACAGCTTCCCTGGTGGCTCAGAGGTTAGAGCGTCTGCCTCCAATGTGGGAAACCCAGGTTTGATCCCCNTGACAGCCTTGGTAACAGCTATAAGATAGAAGGGCATATCACAATTTTAAAATGTGTTGGAAAGAATTTTAAACAGCTAAGTACAGCTTCCCTGGTGGCTCAGAGGTTAGAGCGTCTGCCTCCAATGTGGGAAACCCAGGATTGATCCCCGGGTTGGGAAGATCCCCTGGAGAAGGAAATGGTAACCCACTTCAGTATTCTTGCCTGGAGAATCCCATGGACAGAAGAGCTTGGTGGGCTACACAAAGAGTTGGACACGATTGAGCGACTTCACTTCATTTCACTTCAAGTACAGTTTTGACTTGACTAATACAAGTTTTGCATGCATGCATGCTCAGTTGTATCCAACTCTTTGATACCCCGTGATATGTAGCCCACCAGGCTCCTCTGTCCATGGAATTTTCTAGGCAAGAATATTAGTATGGGTTGCCATTTCCTTCTCCAGGGAATCTTCCCAACTCAGGGGTCAAACAAGTGTCTCCTGCATTGGCAGGCGGATTCTTTACCACTGAGCTATCTGGCAAGCATATAGGTTTAATTATCTATAATTTAGAGGAAATAGATGGAAGATCAAGCCTTTCTAAATTGATTCCTTCCCCAAAGAATTAGACTTGGGAGCACATTTGTAGGCTTTGTATTAGTCCAATTCTTCTATTGTGATAGAAAAAAAGATATATGTTTGTTCCTTATCTGCCAACTTGGTACTTATTATTTATAGGAGTATTGCTAATTAGCACTGGAAATCACCCTCCCATTCTTTTGAAAAGAAATATAAAAAGGCAATTATCCTAAACACAATTGTATATTCCTCCTAAAATGTAATGTCAGGTAAAATTATAGGTAGTATCTCATTTGATTCTTTCTAACAGGGGACTTGATTACTTCAATTTTATAGATGAAAAACCTGAGACTCAGGAAGGGGATACAACTTGCTGACAATCACAAAGCTGTCAGGAAGCTCGAATTTGACCCCAGGTATTTTTGACTGCAGAACTCATACAATTTTGCTTCTATCATCTCTAGAAAATTTAAAGGTTATATCAATCAAGTCAAACATGTTGACCTTGACACAATAAAGTTATAAAACCCACTTAATCACTGACAAATCTAGGAATTTATCTTTTGGTCTCATCCATCTTGTTCCTAACCATATATTTTTACTTAAGTATTTGTCAATTGCTTGAAAGTGTGCCCGCCAAAGTTCTCAAATTCCAATCATCTGGCATTTGGTGTTACCTTGAAGCAACTGCCTGCAATACAGGAAACCCAGGTTCAATTCCTGGGTTGGGAAGATCCCCTGGAAAAGGAAATGGCAACCCACTCCAGTACTCTTGCCTGGAGAATCCCATGGATGGAGGAGTCTGGTGGTCCACAGTCCACAGGGTCACAAAGAGTCGAACACGACTTAGCGACTTCACTCACTTCACTTTCACATTCTTGCAAAGTCATTCTTTGTCACTAAATTATTACATTTCCTCTCTACTCACATTCTGCCTATGTGTTTTGTATCAATAAAGCAATCTTGGCTGAGCTATCTTCTCTCCTTTCAATCACAAGTTTTCTTCCATTGTGTTTCATACCAGCCGAGTTATTTCACTTTACTCTTCCACATATTTTATGCTTAACGTTTGCCTTCCTTACCATGAAACTTCCACATATTGGATATAGAATCTATGCTGTTCATTTTCGTAAGCAGCAAAGAAATCCCTCAATATGGAAGACATTCTGCTTATTCATTTTTGTGATGTGGACAGTCGTTAAGTATTTGGCTTAGATGTCACTTCTTTTTTTATATGTTACTTCTAACAGGAAGTCTGATACATCACTATGATTTAGTTTCTTCTTCTCTATGAACATTTAATTATGTATTCCAAACACTGAACACAGTGATTGGCGTTAATAAATATCCAAGTATGAAAAAATAAGTGAACCTTTTAATGAATGAATGAAATATATGTCTGTAAGTGAAAAGTTCCTTTAAAATTCTTTATTTCTCTGATTCAATTTATAACATCAGCTCCTAAAAGATACAGTCTCTGCTAATTATTTTATGGTAAGCTTGAAATCCTAGAAAGGATTTTCTTCTAAACTATTTTCAATAAATAGTTAAAATGTCTACTTTCCTTTCAAATACATTCAAGTTTTAAGAAAAGTTGAAAATGAAATGTATGTTCAATGTGTTGTAATCCAGTGGAATCAATTGATATTGAATTTACGTCACTGTGCTTCTGTTAGGTTGAATAGTTTCCTTTCAGAAACCATCATCCATTGCACTAATCAATCTAATCAAATAGTAAATTATAGTCAATCCTTTCTCACTTGGCAAATGTATAAAACACATTTAATGTCTTTCATTGCAATCCCAGTGTGGTCGCTTACTTTCTTTCTTTCTTTTTTAAAGGACGATTATAATGAGGTTGACTTAATTTATTCATATATTCATTCAAAACCCATTCTTTAGTGTAATGCACAAGGAATCCTCAAAGGCTGAGGGTAAAGAGATGAATAATAACATCCTCTCCCTCAGATGCTCAATATTACAGTGGGGATGTAGATAAGTGGATAATTATAACAGATTATGCTAGTTAGGTCCAAGATAGACACTCAGGATTTTGACAAAGAAAGGAAGAGAAAACTACACGGATAAAGAAATTTGGAAAATTCCAAAGGAAGTTATGCATTTGCTAAAGGATCAAAGATTCCTGTAGGGTGGTGAGAGGGTTTGGGTGAGGGAGAGGGTGTGTGTGGAAACATTTGAGGAAGACAGAACAATGTGCAAAAGACAAATAGGCAAAAAAATGAGAGATATCTTTGGGACGGCAAATATATTGGCTGGATTATTGGAATGTCATATTTGGATATCTGAGAGAAGGGAAGGAAATAAAGCTGGAAATATAGGCAGGAATTACTTCTAAAAGGACCACATATGTCCTCCTCAGTGTTTTTCTTTTGGCAGAGAGGTGTAAACAAAGAAACAGTGTGATCAAATGAGTACTTGAAAGTATGGCTCAGATGTAGAGTTGCCAGATGAAATACAGTTAAATTTCAGGTAATAAGTATTTTTTAGGATAAACACATTCCAAATATTGTGTTGGACATACAATAAAAAAGTATTATTCATTGTTGGCCTAAAATTCAACTCTGTGTACCCTAAAATGTATAGGTGTTAAATGAGCTTACTCTGACAGAGGTGTCGAGAATGAACTGGTGAAGAATATATAAGGCAGAAAGGCAAAGTTGGGGGATAAGTTATTAAAGTCTAGATTTATCACAATTGTGACAGGACTGCCCTGCACTGGATTTCAGAATGCGAACCATGTTGTTATGGTTACTGACAGTCAGAGAGGCAATGCTTGAAGAGAAAGCCTGTCTATAGATTTTTCTACTTTATTCAGAAATCGTTTGATATTTTGGAATGAATAGATACTTTTACTGACAAGCATAGACATACACTAAACCAGGAAGAGTGTGGCATGAATGGCTGTCTACTTTGAATGCTCTGAGATCATGTAGGTGCAGTAGTAGTAAAACTTGGAGATACAAAAACCTAATACATTTATCTTGGTCTCGGGGAGTTTTCCGAACATGCACAAAATGGGTGTTTGTGTTATGCTTTGAAATTTTCAAATTCCTCTGACATTCATTATCTCAGATCTATACCAAATGGTCTTACAGTAAGGGGTCAACTATTATTAACCAAATTGTCGGATAAGAAAATCTGCACATATAAAAATATTCTACCTTAACTCTCCTGTTAAAGTACTCTCCTCTTCAAATCTGAGTTGAAACACCATATTTCTCACCAAAATATTCTGTGTTCACCATTGACTGTCCCTGCCATTTAGAATGTGGCATTCTTCAGTCTAACACAAGATGCTCTCTGAGACCTTATTTGATTTCATCTTATGCATTCATTGCCAGCCCCTAGGCTGTAAGCCACCAAGGGGTAGGGCAAAGCCTGGTGTTTTTTAGGAAAACTCTGTGAATATCTTAGGGAGTGTTGGGCATATCCAAGTCTTTTAATAAGTATCTAATTATCAGACTAGCATTGGCAGAGCTAGAAATAAATAAAAGCTTTTTGATATGCGGGCTTCTGGTCTTTGGGGCTTTCCTCATATCCCTCCCCCACTTTTTAAAATTTCATCCCTTGTGGAATCAAGCAGAGGTTAGTTTAGGAACAGAGCAAACATAAAAACTGTAGGCTGAAGTATTGTTCAGAAGATACATCATTCATCTCCCAAATTTAATGCAGGATGGGCATAAACCAAACTCAAGGAACAGTCTCTATATGAACTGTACCAGGGTATAGTTGAACAGTGAGATAGAGATGTCCACACCTGACATACACATAGCCTCCCAAGATGCCTTAGTCCAAGTCCCAGTCCTTTCCATCCATACTGGGGCTGTGAGTTTAGCCCACCTGAATCACCACCAGGGATCTAGAAGAGCTATTCTGGGAAAGGGAATGTGAGCAGTGCGTCCTGGGTTGGTTAATTCACTCACTAGGGATCTGCTCCTTTCTAAAGGGCAGTTATGTTACATTTATGAATCAAATATCTGCTTTAATTTGTTAGCATGAGATCATATATATACACAACTTCAAATAGAATATGTGCAAAGTACATGCACTGTATATTGTATAGAAAAATCCGTCTCATTCTAACGTGCAAATAAAATACCCTGGAGAAACTATTAAAAGCTTGGATCTCAGGATTTCTGATTCAGTTATTCTGGATATGGTTTGAGGATTTAACAAGTTTCCAGATGATACTGATTGCACTAATCCAGGGCCACACTTTGAGGTCCATTAATATGTAATTTATAATCTTATGTTTCTCTTTGCATGTGTCATGCACACATTGATTTGTATATGCATGCCTCCATTCCTTAGTTTTATATTATGGTTAGTGATATACATATATTATTATATATATATATGTTAGTATACTATGTATACTAACTATACTAGATTATTGTAATCTAGTGTAGATTATACTAGATTAGTAACTATACTAGGTTATATACTAGAATATATACTATACTATAGTATATAGTATAGAAATTGTACTAGATTTCTAACATATGTTAGCAATCTATGTATATTATGTATAGCATAGATATACATATATTAGTATACATATGCTTATCTGTACATTTAAATAAACAAGCACTGCTGCTGCTGCTAAGTCACTTCAGTCGTGTGCGACTCTGTGTGACTCCATAGATGGCAGCCCACCAGACTCACCCATCCCTANTTATGTATAGCATAGATATACATATATTAGTATACATATGCTTATCTGTACATTTAAATAAACAAGCACTGCTGCTGCTGCTAAGTCACTTCAGTCGTGTGCGACTCTGTGTGACTCCATAGATGGCAGCCCACCAGGCTCACCCATCCCTAGGATTCTCCAGGCAAGAACACTGGAGTGGGTTGCCATTTCCTTCTGCAATACATGAAAGTGAAAAGTGAAAGTCAAGTCGCTCAGTTGTGTCCAACTATTTGCAACCCCATGGACTGCAGCCTACCAGGTTCCTCCATCCATGGGATTTTCCAGGCAATACTGGAGTGGGGTGCCTTCTCCGATATATAAACATAAAGATATATAAATGCATATGAAAAGTCATAAACCCAAATATATAATTATATGCATATGCACATGAGTGTTTGTATACAGATATATGTAATTATAAATATATGAAATATAATATATTTATATAAGTATATGCTGTTGTTTAGTCACTTCATTCATGTCTGACTCTGTGTGACCCTATGGATTGCAGCCTGTTTTAATATTAATACTGTATTAATATTAATTTAAGTCAACATTAATATATATCATATATATATATATATATGCTGCTAAGTCACTTCAGTTGTGTCCAACTCTGTGCAACCCCATAGATGGCAGTCCACCAGGCTCCTCTATCCCTGGGATTCTCCAGGCAAGAATACTGGAGTGGGTTGCCATTTCCTTCTCCTATATAAGAAATATATAGCTATGTCTGTAGGTGATATTCATACTGTGTATGTACATGTGTGTATCATCAGTGTCTCTTCTGCTTTGCAGCAAAGCCCTTGAAGTGTAATGTTAATCACTCAGTTGTGTCCAACTCTTTGCAATCTCATGGACTGGGGCTTTCCAGTCTCTTCTGTCCATGGAACTGTCCAGGCAAGAATACTGGAGTGGATTTCCATTTCCTTCTCCAGGGCATCTTCCCGACCCAGGTATCAAACACAGGTCTCCTGCATTACAGGCAGACTCTATCTTCTGAGCCACCAAGGAAGCTCTGAACAAAGCCCTTAGTAAGTCAAACATCAAGCTCCATACTTTCTGTCAAACTTGTAAGAAACAGTACTTAAGCGTTCTAATCTCAAGGCAGGGCTGTCTTCATACTAATCCCTTTAAATTTTATTAGCAGGGTGATCTTTTCAATTTCTCTGGAGTCTCACCCATATGTGCCATATTTCACATAGGGAAGTGTTGAATTACACAAGCACCATGTTCTTGCAGAACCACCAGGATCCTTCTGTAAAGTCAAATTTCAATCATTTCACTTTTTTCCCTTCCTCTCAAGAGACGGTAAAATCTCTCTCACATTTAACTGGCAAAATTAAGGAATATGTAGGACAAACTTAATGTGTTGTGTGCTCCTGGGTCATATCTCCTCCTTCAGCTGGAAGTATCCTTTTCATCCAAGGCAAGCATTGTCTTTGTAGGAGGAAATGAGAACCATGAGTTTGGGGCCTGATGATTTCAGAATGCAGAGGAAGTAGCAAAAGAAATGAAAGCCCCAGTTTTACCAGATTTTTTAGGACACTCAGTATAATAATAGCTTCTTTCTTCCTGATAAGATACCACTGTCCTTCTTGCTCCAAAGATCTTCAAACACGATGGAACAAAGAGAAGAGGGACCTGGAAGAAGGAAAAGGAAAAAAATAATACAAAACAGATAATATACAGATGGTTGTACATTACCAGTCACTGTGCTTCCTAGTCAGGACTAACCTCTTTGTACATAATATCACTATATTGCAATAAATATTATCCTTCCCACATAACTCTGTTAATGGGAGCTCAGGGTCTTTTGGGCTTACTTTGTGGCTCAGCTGGTAAAGAATCCACCTGCAATGCGGGAGACCTGGGTTCGAACCCTGGATTGTGAAGACTCCCCTGGAGAAGGGAAAGGCTAACCACTCCAGTAATCTGGCCTGGAGAATTCCATGGACTCTTAGTCCATGGGGTCGCAAAGAATCAGACATGACTGAACAACTTTCACTTTCAGGGTCTTTTAACAGAATGATGAAGGACTCTCAACTCAAAGTATAAGAGCCAGAATTTGAACCAAGATTAGTTTGATCCCAAAGCTGAGATTCAGAAATTTATATCAGAGTTTTCTTTAAGTGATCTGCAAGAGAGGGTTAGAAAATAAACTTTCTGGGAATTTACCCAAGTACACATATCCCATTGGAGATAGGAGGAATCAATTTGGAATATAAGGGATGAGAGGTGAGGTATAGGTAGTGAGCTGTTGACATCAGCATTTATTAAATACAAAATGATCAGCTGCCCACCCACAAATCTCCTTGGTGTGAAGTATGAGGTTCATGTACTTTTACATCTGTGGCAGTTATTGGCAGGGTTTGACCAATACCTCAATAAGTTTACAACAAGAAATCAATTGCCCAACTTGAGTTGGCAGTGCATAAAGTTAGTCTAGGGCTTTCCTGGTGGCTCAAACAGTAAAGAATCTGCCTGCAATGTGGGAGACCTGGGTTTGATCCCTGGATCAGGACGATCCCCTGAATAACTTATCATACTAGTGATGCCAAAAGCTCAGCCTCTCTGTGCACTTATGCCAAATCCAATCTTGGAGACAGAGTTTTGCATGAAGTAGAAAAGAATAGCTTAATTGATTTACCTGGCAAAGGGGAACTGCTCTCAAGAGCTATGTGTTTAATAAGGTGTTTTATGGGGACAACAGTTTGAGGGTGAGGTTGCTGATAAGATTAGGATATGTTCAGGGCCTACACTCCTTTAATCTGGCCTCTGGTGGTCTTTCTCTGGAATCAAATGCTGATACATTCCATTTGTGGGGTTTTAATTCTGAAAAGGAGCTTTAAGACATTGTCATCTGTGTCCCTTGAGGTGGAACCAGGAACCTGCCCCAAAGCTGTACTATTATTTCTTGGTTGCTCCTTCCTCACCTCTGCATCCTTTCCCTTCCCTGATGAGAAACTCTTTGATCTGCCATTTGGGACTCAGGGAAGCTCATGGAAACTGAACAGAAGGGCTCCCATGCCCAGGAACCTTACAGGGTCCTATTCCGTTTCACTAGTTCTATAATGCATGAATTTTATTGTATAGGAAATAAATTGTGTTTCATAAAATATGATAAGGTTAAATGCAAATAATGCAGAAAGAGAGAAAACACTGACTCAGCACCTGAAATTATACATAATCAATGGTGAATCATCTGAAATTATGGTTTATTACAGAGGTGGGAGAAGGTCCCTAAATATCTGCTCAGGGAGTGAGGATGGACACAGAAATGAGAAGATTGAGGAGTGGGAGTCAAAATGTTCTAATCTCGCTAGTTTCCTGGTCTCTAACCTTCTGAGCTGATTTTTAACAGGAAATCGGAAGGGCTGATTCTGAGGATTGGGGGCCCATCTGCATAAAGGCCTTCCTGGCAGCCTTTCTTTCAAGAAGTGTTTCTGGAAAGATTATCATTGACCCGTGTGGAAAACAGGAATTCAGAACGTAAGAAAAACAATGGTAAAGAGATTTATGAAATCAGCTAAATCAATGTTTCCAGTGATGCTTGGAGAAGTTTAAAAATCATATCCCCTTACAAGTTGTAGAGTGATTCTTAAAATTAAGCAAATTCATTGAAATATCTATTTATAAAAGAGAGAGAGAACTACTTCAACACTAGCCAGAATTAAAGAGTGGCATCTGTCACATTTTGGACATTCTGCTGTCATGAAGAATGAACTTAATTATGACCCAAGGGATTTTACATCTGGATGTCTTAAATCTGGCCTAAATGATTGAACCCAAGACCATGTATAATGTAATTTCAGTATTTTGAAGATTAAGCTTTTCATGAATTCTTCAATGTTTCCTTCCATCAGTCAAACTGAAATTAACCAAAATGCTTAGGAAATACATACTCCAATCAAGTGCATTCTCTAGAAAAATTACAGATTGTCATTCTTAATTCTTGTCATTTATGCAAAAAAAATTCAATGAACACCTGGGTCAGGCATTCTTTTAGGTACCGGACATACAGCAATAAAAAAAAAACAGAAATTTCTGACCTGTTAAGTTTACATTCTAGTGGAGGGAAGTACAATAAATCAGTACAATGTGTGATATGCTGAGTATTTTGCATGTTTAAAACTTTCATAAGGTCACCTGGGCTTTGTTATTCAGGTGGTTCCAGGAGTCATGGCTAAGCCTGTGAGAAATAGAGGCCATACATCTTGGAGGGGGTCTTCAAACATCTACTCTGAAATTTCCTGGTCCCTCGACCCTGGACAGGTGACTGAACAAACCAGAGCCTACAGCTCCAATATTATGATTATCATGTTTACCTTGAATGTTACTAAGAGTTTGGTAGAAGATTATCTATATATAAAAGAGTATGAAGGAACTAATAATAAAGATCTTCACAACCTTCCTGCATAATCTTCTTTATCATACACTTGTCCACATGATAAATTCATGATATACATGATAATCCACATGATTATCCAGGAAGAGAAAAAACCCTTGCATCTAGAGAGACTGCTCTTGCTTTATCTTGTTTTGTTTGTATTTGTTAGACTGGGCAGGAGTCTACATTTTCAGAACTAGGAGGACATTTGTCATTAGATTGCTAGTAAATTTCAAAACAAACCTTATAAGGTCACGGGATTGCTATTCTGCACATATAAGTGATAATTAGTTCATCTGAAGGACATGAAAGAAAGAAAGTGAAGTCGCTCAGTCGTGTACAACTCTTAGGGACCACATGGACCATAGCCTACCAGGTTCCTCCATCCATGGGATTTTCCAGGCAAGAAGACTGGAGTGGGTTCCTATTTCCTTCTCTAGGAGATCTTCCTAACCCTGAGATCAAACCTGGGTCTCTCTCATTGTAGGCAGCTGCTTTACCATCTGAGCCACCAGGAAAGTTCATGAGGACTAAGGTATTTGAGAATGAGTTGCCATCAGCACTGGAGAAGGTAATGGCAACCCACTCCAGTACTCTCGCCTGGAAAATTCTATGGACGGAAGAGCCTGCTGGGTTGCAGTCCACGGTGTCGCAAAGAGTTGGAAACGACTGGGCGACTTCCCTTTCACTTTTCACTTTCATACATTGGAGAAGGAAATGGCAACCCACTCTAGTGTTCTTGCCTGGAGAATCCCAGGGACAGTGCAGCCTGGTGGGCTGCCGTCTATGGGGTCGCACAGAGTTGGACACCACTGAAGCGACTTAGCAGCAGCAGCCATCAGCACATGCACCATGAAAGTCACAGCAGAGTAAGCATCATGTCCTTATTCAGCTTTCCATCTGCCTCCTGTGTCACCTTTAAACAGGTGGGGTTTTTTTAAATTAATTTTTATTGGAGTATAGTTGCTTTACAATGTTCTGTTAATTTCTACTCTACAGCAAAGTGAATCATGTATATGTATATATACATACATATATATATATATATACCCCCTCTTTTTTATGTATTTCTTTCCTCTTTAAGTTAGAAAAACAAGTATATTAATACATATATGTGCAATCTAGAAAAATGGTATAGATGAAGACAGAGATAAAGACAGAGAAATAGAGAATAAACACATGGACACCAAAGGGGAAATGAGGAGTGGGATGAATTGGGAGATTGGGATTGGCATAAATATACTATTGATATATATATATATATCAATATCTATGTGTATATGTATAGGTATATAATGATAACAGGTCTTTTAACCTCAATGAGCTTTGTGGTATTCAGAAAATTAGAAAACATTACCAAGTTGCCTACCTATCTGTAGTGCCTTTGAATCGAGGCTTCTCTCCAAGAAAAAAAAAATATAGAAGCTGCATGCTTGAATTAAAAATTGCAACCTTCATCTGTTTGCTGGACCACTTCTCTTAATTACCTTTAAGGGTCAGTTTCTCTCTTTGTTCCATAATATATGTTATTTTAAAGAATTTTTTGCTTTGTGGATCTGAACAGGGATAAGATATGAACTCACAATTGGTAGCAGTGATCTTTATGACCAAATTTCAAGGATAGTTGGAGAAGTCTAACAAGAGGCATTTGTATGAGTTAGACACAAGAGAGGGTGGTAACCAACACTGAAGGCTCTATTAGGGATGAGGTGGTGAGTGTAGTTTCCAATAAGGCATTTTTCTCATGTGTCAGTTGAGACTGCAATTGACAAATTATCCACACTGGCTCCACACAACACTTATTGGGTCAAGGATCTTAATCTTAAAAATCCAACATATTCCAGACTTACAAATAACCTCTTCATTGTAAAAAAATTAATCAAGAATGTATGTAACAAGAGAAAAAACTCAATCAAGGTACTTGTGCTCCTGGAAGAGACACAGACTTTGAAATTCCTTATAGTATATCCACATCTCTGAAACCTCCTCTTCTTTATTAAAACTGTAATAAGTGTGTAGTAACAGATGTTCATTCCATTCATAAGACCATATTATATCTACTGATCAATATAGTTGTTAATAACATATATGTTACACATCTCTCTTTACATATAGTCTATTCACCATGATTTATACACTTATAAATGCAGCAGATCTAAGCATTAAGTGATTGTTCTTTTATTGGAGATAGTTGAGATCACCCTAAATTGATTTTTTAAGCTTAGTCTCTTTTCCAATTTTAAAATAAAAAGAGCTCAGGATCATAGTCCAAATGTTCTGTTTTACTAAGAGAACTGTAGTAAAAGAGAGGCAATTCAGCCAACATTTTGAGGCTTTGAAAACAGACAAGACAAGGAATAAAGCTTAGGTATCCTTTTTTCTTGCCGTATTTATTTCTGGCATGATTTTGGTCTTCAATTTTTTTTTCAAATATGTTGCCAATAATTTATTCTTTATTTCCTTTTCTTAAAGAGTCAGAATCCTCCAAAGGAAAGTTGTATTTGTATTACTGGTTATGAAACCATATTTTTTTTTTGCAATTGTTGATGTTGACAGAAATAGATGTCTTGGGGGACATCTGGCTTAACAAGTTAGTAACAGGCAAGTATAATTATTAATAAGGATGATAATTGTATTCAGCCTGAAGAACAGATGCTATCCCTTTGGTATGAAGTGTCCTGATGTTATTAAAATCTGGAGGTTAGTCATTATTAAGAAACTAGGATTTCTGGTCTTATTGAAATCTTAATATTAATTACTACTCTAAAAGTAGTAGTTTTGTATAGGTTACTTGGGGGCTTCCCAGGTGGCTCAGTAGTAAAGAATCCACCTGCCAACACAGGAGACACAGATTCGATCCTTTTGTCCAGGAGATCCCCTGGAGTAGGAAATGGCAACCTGTTACAATATTTTTGCTGGGAAAATCCCATGGACAGAGGAGCCTGGTGAGCTGCAGCCCATGAGGTTGCAAATAGTTGGAGGTGATTAAATACACTTGCAGGTTACTTTATCAAGTTAAAAGTGATAATAAACATAAATTACATGGTTGATTCAAAGAATATGAACCAGAATTATAAGGAAAAAATAATATGTGTTTTTCTTTTTTATTTAATGTATTTTTAAATGTTTTCTTTTATTTCATTTAATAATAACATCTTGTGCTCTCTTCCTAAAGCAAAATAAACAAGGATGAAGTGCTAATTAGTATTTATAAGATGATAGTCTTAACTTACTCTTTTATTTAGAATTAAAATTCTTGATATATCCAGATGCATAAAATATATTAATGACATGTTCACTGTTAAATCAATAAATTTTTATACAGTCTAAACTAGACACAGAGATTTTTCTAAAATTTTAATACTCTAACATCTGAATATTCCCAAGAAATAATTTTAACCATCTGTAAATAAGATTATCCAAGTCATATCACATTAGAAATGTTGTTGACATTCAACATGTGCAGCAAGAGTATTGATTTCTCAGTATGAATGCATATACCTCTCTTGATTTGTTATATTGGAAGGAGAATGACTCTGATTCATCACTGAAATGAATTATTTTGAAATAAGCAGAAGAAATGTAATATTTATGATCTGAGAGTAAATCTCCCAATTGGAATCAAACCCAATTTATATGAGAAATAAAAAGAAAAAAAGAAAAGATGGAAGAAAGAAAGGAAGGGAAAGAAAATGCATTTTAGCCAGCATTGTATAATTTCCTTGGGCCTCCTGATATTGGAGGAGATGTTAATATTTAAACGAACTTCAGTTGATGTTATCTGGAAGGGAGAAGGTTGCAATCATCCTCCATTATTCCAAAGAACGGACTATATAAAATAATAAGCTTGTGTTCTTTGAAGGAAGTAAACAGTAAAACTTGACACAGAGCAAAAGAATTTGGACTCTACATTTATACATTTACTCAGCACAGAGGTCCTGAGTGCCCTTGAGCCGAGATCTGTACATGAGAACAAGGTGAAGATGAAGATGTGGGTGGTGTTCATGTGAATTTACAGTCAAGGTTAAGAGACAAGTATATTTCCAAATTTGACAATGAAATAGGCTAGCTGACAGACCATCAGAGAGTAGTAGAGATCACAGAAGGATAACACCTAATCATACTGGCCTGCCACAGGTTCAAATCTTTTGAAAGTAAAAGTGAAGTGAAGTGAAGTCGCTTAGTCTTGTCCGACTCTTTGCGACCCCATGGACAGTAGCCAACCAGGCTCCTCCGTCCATGGGATTTTCCAGGCAAGAATNAGTTTAATTAAATCAAATTTGCAAAGACTCTATTTCAGAATGTCATGTACTCAGTTTCTGAGGGGGTCCGCATATCTTTTTTTTGGTGGGCTAGGTGAGAAGACATGATTCAACCTCCACCCCATGGTTTACCCTATATTTTATTATGTCCATTATTTATTGTCTGTCTCCACTGGCCAAGAGTTAGGATTTTCCAGGCCAGGAATCTTTGTCTCTTTTGTTCACTGATGTATCCCAAGCATTCGAGCCTGTGTGGACCCATAACAGCTTCTCAATATAAGTTTTTTCAATAAAGGAAAAGTCTGAAGTATAGGACATAGTGGGATTTCACTCAGCCAGCATGGGGGAAAAAAAAAGTTGTCTGTGATGCTCTAGTCCTGATTGGACTTGCGGAATCCACATTGTACCCTAACAGTTTCTTTTCCCTATTCTATAGCCTGTTTATGAAATTTGAAGCTCTGTTTTAAAACCAATCCCTGTTAAATATTCTAAGTTTCAGATCTGGAATTTCATTCTCCAGCACATGATTGATATGTACCTTGGAAAGGAAGGGAGAGTGGGGAGGGAGGAGACTGGTATGGAGGGAGACATGGGAGGTTGCTAAACCTCCGCCCCGAGCAGACCTCAGCAAAGAACAGAAGTGAGGCCCAGCAGGACCGTGTGTGGAACTGGCCTTTACCAGCTCCAGGTCATAAGTGGCCTAATCAACCTTGGCCCCAAATCTCTCTGGCTACAGCTTTGTGCCTGATCACTGCACATGCCCCACCTCTCTCTTGCCCAGTGCCTGAGAGTGCATCCAGGTCCCTTTATGATTTCCAGGACACAGCTGCTGTAACATCATTTCCAATTGCCTCTAATCCCCCCACCATTTTTGTTCTCTTTGGGTTAGTGAGCCTTTCCAACACATGGTACATGAACACTCTCTTTACACTGTCCCCAGATGATCCAGCCTGCTACAAGGGGGCAGAAACAGGAGCAACCAGCTGTCATATACGTGAATGAAACCCAAATTGCATGTGTTACAGATTCAAACAGGATCTACTGCGACAGGTGCTTCTCTTCATATGACCCAATGGGGCCTGGTTTCTCTCATTTAGAACATGCAGTCATTAGACAAGGAGGCACACAATGGCTCTCTATCTGCTCTCTTTAAAGGCTACAAGTAATTTCAAATATTTGAAAGTAGTTTATGTCCATTTATTAAACCAGTGACAAAACTATCTCATTGGAAATAAAAGCATATTTTAAAAAATTTACTTAGAATAATTTAGTTATATTACTAACTTTATAACAATAACATAATAATATATAACATATAATGCAACATATGTAATATAACCATATATTATATATAACAGTACATATTATATATAACNCTCATTGGAAATAAAAGCATATTTTAAAAAATTTACTTAGAATAATTTAGTTATATTACTAACTTTATAACAATAACATAATAATATATAACATATAATGCAACATATGTAATATAACCATATATTATATATAACAGTACATATTATATATAACATTATTAAATCGGTGACAAATACATCTCATTTGGAAATAGAAGCACATTTAGAAAAAAATTTACCTAGAATAACTTGGCTATAATGTATGTGGGTCTGTGTTAGCTGCTCAATTCTGTGGGACTCTTTGCCACCCAGGCTCTTCTGTCCATGGAATTCTTCAGGCAAGAATACGGGAGTGTGTTTCCATTCCATTTAAATTTAAAAAAAAAATTTCTCTAGAATAAATTAGTTATGACTTTATAACAATAAAATAATAAAAGTATATATAATATAACATATTAAATATAAGTGTATACTATATTTAAGATATTATTAAACCAGTGACAAATCTATTATATATTGTTTGAAAATAAAAGCATATTTTTAAAAACTTACTTAGAATTATTTAGTTATAACTTTGTAGTTTTATTGAACTAATATAATAAAATAATATATAACATATAGCAATATATATTGTATATAATGTATACATTACATATGGCATTATATATAACATTATACAAAGGACATATACAAAGCCATTATGTATAATTGTATATATCACACAATACAAAAGTATCATTATAACAGTCATGAAAGTTCCATTAATTTTTGCATTAATCCTTCAGAAATAATATGTTTTAACATTGGGCACAATAGGCAAAAATATAGAGATGAATGACAGGACAGCAGAAGCTGTTTGAAATATCCCAATTCAGAAAGGGATTGTTGCTAAAATATATGAGAAATCCTGCACATCACAATTAATGACTAAAAGGACAACCACTCCAAAAGAGAAAGGACAAATTTAGATCATAGTCACTTTCAGATGAAAAACTCACAAAACATAAAAAGCATCTGAAAAGAAGCTCAATCTTTTTTAAAAATTAGTAACGTAAATTTAAACAATGAGATGTCACAACATTTTATTACTCTGGAAAGAGGTCAACTTCTGTGCAACTCCAAGGGTTGGAGTAGGTGGGTAGCTTTGACAGTGAGGACTGGTGTGTTCATGCTGGAGACCTAGCTGCTGGGGACACCCACACCACTGTGACCCTGAAGTCCTCTTTTGGAAATTCTCATTCAGGCCCCTGGAGGGACACTGCTGTAAATTCTTAGTTTAGTGCTTTTTAAGCACAGGAGGGACTTCCCTGGTGGCTCAGATAATCAAAATTATCTCCTCCTACAATGCAGGAGATTGGGGTTCAATCGTTCAGGAAGATCCTCGTGGAGAAGGAAAAGACTATCCACTCCAATATTCTTGCCTGGAGAATTCCATGGACAGAGGAACCTGGCAGACTACAGTCCATAGTTGGACATGACTGAGCGACTAACACTTTTCATGGCCCCAGGGAACATATGGGAGGCTTAGCAACCCTCGCTGCCAGAGTAGGGGATAAAATAAAAATACTGTCAATGAACCCCCTAGAGAGCAGCAAACTTGTTCTATAAATGGCCTGAGCCAGAGGGTCTGTTTTGCCGTTGCTCAGCACTGCCACTGCAGCAGAAGACATAGCCCCATGGATGAGACCCAAGCAGATGGATATGGCTGTGATCCAGCAAAATGTCATTTACAAAAACAGGCAGCAGGCTGGGTCTGGCCTGGGCTATAGCTTGTCCATTCCTAGATAATATAATTTTGCTTACAATAACTGTTGATATATGTACATATAGTTTTAAAAATAACTTAGTGAGACTAAAAGAAATAAAATATACATATCAATCACATAAGAATGATTGCTTTTGTAGAATCTAGAAGGGAACACGGGTGATATAAAAGAGAATAAGATATGGGAGGGACAAAATAAGAAGGGAACCTAAAATTAGGAATGTCATTAACTCAAGTTTCTGTGCCTAGGATCAGTTTCTTTCTTTCTAGGTGAGGAAAAACAAGCTATGGCTTGGAATAAGCAGCTTCAATTTGCTGTCAGTTTTTCAAAATCAGAGATAATTTGTAAAGTGCAGCCAAATTGCCCACTGTGCATTAACATGGAATGCGGACTGCTGGCTTGACGATGCACGTAATTGCCACAGGGTATCACGATATTTCATGCAAAGTCATTTTTACTGCCCTTTTGAAAAATAAATGACAATAGATTAAAATAGCTGCACTTTTTTTTTTTGGAACAGGAAATCATGATTTGAAAAATGTCCAAAAGAAGAAGAAAATTGTCAACCTACATGTACAATGGTTTAAACTGTTCAAGATACTGCCTTCCATAAGGAAGAAGGGAGAGCTATTTTTAAGAAAATCTGTCTCTATGTGAGATGCAGTAAAGGATAAGCATATTAGGATGCTTCAAAGGAAGTTATTGGAGTCAACTTGAGATTTATATCTTGGATCTTCTACTTCATAGCTAAATTACTTAAACTTCACCAGCATCAAGTTTTTTTATGTTATGATAAAGATATACCTCGAAGGATTGTTTTGAGGGTGATGCACTCAATTTCAAAAGTAAGGTGATGGATGGACCTAGAGATTATCAAACTAAGTGAAGTCAGACAAAGAAAGACAAATACCATATGATGTCACTCATATGTGGAATCTAAAAAACTGACACAAATAAACTTATCTACAAAACAGAAACAGCACAACATAGAAAACAAACTTATGGTTACCAAAGGAAAATAGAGGGAGGGAAAAATTAGGAGTTTGAGAGTACCATAAACACACTACTACGTATATAATAATCAACAAGGACCTACTGTATAGCACAGGTACCTCCACTCAATATTTCGTAATAACCTATGTGGGAAAAGAGTCTGAAAAAAATAGATATATGACTATGTGTAACTAAGTTATTTTGATGTACACCTAAAACTAACACAACATTGTAAATCAACTGTACTCCAATTAAATAAATAAATGAATTTAAAAGTAATAATAAAATTGGGGTGAATGCAGAGTAGTGCACTCTTACTGTGCACAGTAGTACTCTTACTGTAGTACTTTTACTGTGAAAGACTTGCTATGAGTTTGTATGAGTAGAAAGAAAGTGAAAGTCACTCAGTCGTGTCTGACTCTTTGCGACCCCCATGGACTATACAGTCCATGGAATTCTCCAGGCCAGAATACTGGAGTGGGTAACCTATCCCTTCTTCAGCGGATCTTCCCAACCCAGGAATCAAATTGGGGTCTCCTGCATTGTAGGCAGATTCTTTACCAACTGAGTTATCAGGGAGACCCAAGTTTTCCTTCCTATTCTCCTTATTTCCATGCAAAGTTGATGTCCTCAGTAACCCATACTCATTTACTGAAAGATGATTGTTGCCACGAAAGATAGCATATTTTGTGGAAGTACTACCAGTGTATTGCTCTTGAATCTCAGAGCATCTAGAAAGCATTCCAGTTCCCACTGTAAAATACCCACGTAACAACAATAACAACAAAAACATTTTTAAGAGATTAGCAGTTAATTAAACAGTTAGTAAAGGACAAAGGAAACAAACCATGATGGCCAACATTCATCCAGGGTCATACACAATGTCTTAGTATAAAAATTCCGGTAATAAGCTGTAGACTGTCACCTGCTTTAGTCCTTCCCAGGCTTTTCTTAAAGATTCAGCCCCAACCTGTGTCACAATGTCTTTTGGTGGTGAGATGGGCAGGATGCACACACCTCTCAAAAAGCCTCCAGGTGAAATGGTAGGTGGTCTGGATCAAGGACCTCTATGCAGTATCTCAGGTTCCTATATCAGTTCTGAATAATTGATATACTTTCTTCTGTACATTAAATACTTACTTCATCCTTCTAGATATTTTTATTAAATTGAGTGTATATAAATACTATTGATAAATTATGTGAAATATAGGAATAATAACAGTGTATACATATCTCTATGCCCCCATCTCAATTTAGGGAGAATGGCATTATCATGTGGCAGTCTATTGGTCCCACTTCATCTTCTCTTTCTTCCACTTTTGCAGATGCCCCACATCCCAATAAATGTTGCTTTGGTAGTTACCTTGCATTCCTTTAAAAAGCTTTTAGCACCTACAGTTCTATATTTAGTTTTATGTGATTTTTAAAATTCATATAAATAGATCATTTTGCTGCATTTTATTCTAGGAGTTGATTTTTTCACTTGTGAGTTTCACAGATGTTTCCCCATGTAGTTTCAGTGTGTTTTCAACAGGGTGATTTTCCTTTGTAATTACATACAAGGCTATCCTATTGTTAGTTGATATTTCTGTTTTCTGTTACATGATGG
Organism: Neotragus pygmaeus; assembly: GCA_006410875.1. Taxonomy (NCBI): domain Eukaryota; kingdom Metazoa; phylum Chordata; class Mammalia; order Artiodactyla; family Bovidae; genus Neotragus; species Neotragus pygmaeus. Next base: position 260,897 of record SJYV01011119.1, on the reverse strand, counting down.
TAAATAATGCTGTACTTATCATAGTGCATTTGGGAAGACAAGTGTTTAAAGAATGTACCTAGAAAGGTGATTCAGTCATCATAAGTTGTACGTATCTTGACTTTGTTAATAATATCCAACTGTTGTCCAAAATGTTTGTATCACTTTACCAGCAATTTGTAAACACTTCTGTTTCTATTTATTTGCATCGACTTCTTATGGTAAGATGTTTTGCTTTGTCTTAAAATTTAGGGAGCAGAATAATTTTACATTTCCATTTTACTTCTCATTTCCCTAAATAATAAATTTTTTCATAGTTCAATTTATGAGCCTTTGAGTTTCCACTTATATTTTTTGAGTTTCTTTCTTCTAGTTTCTTTTTTAAGTTCTTATATTTTAAATATTTTTTTTCTACTGGACCATCTACCTTTTAAAAATCTATTCATAGAAATTATTTATATATTAAGGATTCTAATATCACGTCAGTTATATGGTTGCCAAAATTTTCTCCCAGACTGTGACTCGTATTTTTATTCTATTTTATGTATTTTTTTAAATGAACAGTCATCTATTTTTACATTGTGGAATTAGTTCNCCAAAGTATTGGAGTTTCAGCTTCAACATCAGTCCTTCCAATGAACACCTCGGACTGATCTCCTTTAGGATAGACTGGTTGGATCTCCTTGCAGTCAAAAAGACTCTCAAGAGTCTTCTCCAAGACCACAGTTCAAAGTGCTAATTCTTCTGCACTCAGCTTTCTTTACAGTTGAACTCTCTCATCCACACATGACTACTGGAAAAACCATAGCCTTGACCAGACGGACCTTTGTTAGCAAAGTAATGTCTCTGCTTTTTAATATGCTGTCTAGGTTGGTCAGAACTTTTCTTCCAAGGAGCAGGGGTCTTTAAATTTCATGGCTGACGTCACCATTTCCAGTGATTTTGGAGCCCCCCAAAACAAAGTCTGTCACTGTTTCCATCATTTCCTCATCTATTTGCCATGAAGTGATGGGACCAGAGGCCATGATCTTAGTTTTTTGAATGTTTGATTTTAAGCCAGCTTTTTCACTCTTCTCTTTCACTATTATCAAAATGCATACAGGCCATGGAATTGTTCAGGCCAGAATATTGAGTGGGTAGCCTTTCCCTTCTCCAGGGAATCTTCCCAACCCAGGGATCAAACCCATGTCTCTCGCTTTGCAGGCAGATTCTTTACTAGTTGAGCCACAAGGGAAGCCCATTTTAAATATAGTAGTATATTTATGTCAGTTCCAATTTCTCAATTTATCCCACTCTCTCCTTCCTGTTTGGTAACCGTAAGTTTGTTCTCTATAATTGGACTCTATTTCTGCTAGAAAAATGCTAGAGATGAACTTATTGCTAGATAAAATGAACTTATTGCCAGGCAAGTATATTTTGGNTATCCCACTCTCTCCTTCCTGTTTGGTAACCGTAAGTTTGTTCTCTATAATTGGACTCTATTTCTGCTAGAAAAATGCTAGAGATGAACTTATTGCTAGATAAAATGAACTTATTGCCAGGCAAGTATATTTTGGTCATTGTGTTTGGGCTAATTATGGGATGTTCGTGTACAGGTGTTCTTAAAAAAACCAAGGAGGAAAGAGCTAAACTCACACAAGACAATCAACTAGATTAGCCCTTGACAGTCTTTGATGCATTTCTGCCATCATTTTAGTGATGGGAATCAAATGTTCAGACAGAGAATGTATACAGAGTCACACAGACTTCAGTCATGTTCACTTTGGACACTGAATGGAGTATGAAAAGATCAGAGAAACTTGTAGGTTGCTGACACATCCAGAATGAATGATGTCTACCCCTGGCTGTACCACAGTGACTGCTGGCCACCTAGAAAGGGGGGCTGCCCCAGAGGCCAGACAGAATTATGGCTACCTATGCTTCCTTGTTCTTGTCTTGTTGTTGTTCAGTTGCTCAGTTGTGTCTGACTCTTTGTGACCCCATAGACTGCAGCATGCCAGGCTTCCCTGTCCTTCACCATCTCCTGGAATTTGCTCAAAACCATGTCCATTGAGGCAGTGAGGCCATCCAGTCATCTCATCCGCTGTTCTCATCTTCTCCTGCCTTCAGTTTTTCCCAGCATCAGGGCTTTTTCTAATGAGTTGGCTCTTTGCATCAGGTGGTCAAAGGACTGTTATTGTCTTAGTGGGTTTGATTATGATAAATTCCTAGCAAGCAACTTATAAGTGAAGATCAGTACCTCTAAACCAAGTCTTTCTTAAAATCTTGAATAGAATGATTTTTAAAGCCAAGAAAAAATTCCAGAGCCATCTTGCTAATCCCTGGACAGGACCAGACCCCTTTGTGATGCCCTGTCTACACGCCTGTCCATTACCAGTCACCACTGTGAAGCAGTGAGGAGTGTGTCCATCTCTACTATGGTAGAGGAATTGGTTAAAATTGCTTTTGCTATTTTGAAAACCTGACAGAAACTCTGACACCTAGAATGTGCCCAGTTAAAATCTGTTGATTGAACAAATGAGCAGTTACCTCCGCCGTTTGCAGTGGAGGAATCTGAAACACATAAAGATAAAAATGAGAGCTATTCACAGTGAAGGGAAAAGAGGACCCAGGAATCCTGGATCCAAAGCAAAAGATCTCCTGCGTGTAACTGATCATACAGATTAGGAGGTTTATACAAATTAATGGATTGTGTTTCAACCCAAAGTACATGCTTGGCTTCTTGAACTTAGGGTCTACGTTCTTGACTTAATTCTGTCCTCCCACAGCAAAGAGCACAACCATGTGTATCCAGCAGATAATCAAAAGGCAAGTAGCACTGCTTTATGGTGGAGATGGATGTCAGGACAGAGAAGGTTTGACCTTCCTTTCATGATTCATTTCAGAGAGCCATGTTTCTTGGTCTGTGCATTTTAGAGTAATTTATCTTTTAGGATTTCACTGTGGAAAATGGGGATAGGGTCAGAGTCAATAATAATATTGTAGTATTTATTTGTGTTGTTTGCTAAGTGAAATTATAGGTAACAAGGTAAGAAAACAAATGAAGCTAAAAGCATGAATTAATACTTCTAAGCCTCATTGTAGGCATTACACAAAATGCCTGCTTTATGTCTTTTAAACAAAGTGGGCCATTAAGTGGGTAATGCTAAGAGGAATTTTATCTCACCTATAAATACAGTGAATCCCTTAAGCTCCAAATCCCCATATACAGACGATTTACTCTGGTAATCAAGGCGATGCTCACAATTTAACTTCAGTTGCCATCTGTAACTCTATTGGTATTTTAATAATAATGAATAAAAATATACATTGGCAAACAAAAGCGTTATTTAAGTAGAACTATCTTAAAGAGTCAATGATAATTTCTCAGAAGCTGTGTAAATATCATATTTATTCAGAATTCTCTTTTGTGCCTTTACTTTTTAATTAATATCAAAGAAGACCTTTAATATTTACATATACTGTATATTGAGGGGAAAAACTATCCCCACTTATTCCGATTAAAAACATCAAAAAAAATACTTCCCATTAATATGCCTACAAATATTAATAAGGAAACAGTTACATTTCTTCCACTTAGTCTCACTTTGTGGGTTTTCCTCCCCTCTTTTGTGGAGTGTCAAAGAAGTAAAGGAGGCAAGCATAAATGAGAAGAAATGCAAATTCTTATGAAAATTATACACTATTTTTCAGATTTTCTGTTATCCAGGAAATGAAACTATACCCTTCCTTTAGCATAAAATAAATCATTTGTTAAAACAAATGCTATGAAGAATGATATAACTAATGGTTACTTGACTTATGCACAGGCGGCATATTTCTGACCTAGTGATCACCATCTGGGGTTAAGCAAACCTGAATTTCTACCCAGGCCAGTCCGTTAAATAACTGACCAGTCCTAAGCAGGACTGTCATCTTCTACACTCTGAGGTCTTCATCTGTAATTGAAGGACTTGAATTCTTCATTTTCAGAGGTTCCTTTTGGTTTAAACATCATCTCAGTTTGTGAATGTAGGGCTACATCATTTGCAAATAGGACTAGGAGCATCCAACATCCATTGATGGGATGAGCTGGATGTTATAATATGAGTGGTCACATTTATACTTAGGATTTTTATCTGCCTAGGCTTGAGGTGCATTTCAAGGTGGCCTTTATAGTGTAAAAGAAAACAAGACGACCATAAAGTTATCTGTTGAAGAAAACTGGAGAATAGAAATGTGAATTGTTGGTATTCTGTCGTTAAACTGTGTCCAACTCTTTTGTGACTCCATGGATTGAAGCCCTTCAGGCTCCTCTGTCCATGGGTTTTCCCAGGCAAGAATCCTGGAGTGGGTTGTCATTTCCTTCTCCAAGGGATCTTCCTGACCCAAGGGTTGAACCCATGTCTCATGCACTGACCAGCAGATTTTTTACCGCTGAACCATCAGAGAGGCTCCAAAAATGTGAATAGAAGTTTGCATTTTCACTAAGGTTTTAATTTCCCCTGATTTTTGCAGCACATCTTTGAATGGTCTTTTTCAGGGAATATTTTGAAAATATTCTACTATGCCAATGGATCTGTGAAGCACAGTTCATTTCTAGAAAACTAGTCATGGTGTCTCTAAGTTTCCGTGTTCCACAGGAAACCTGACTTTTAGTCCCGCCTTATGTTTTTCCTACATTTCAAACATTTCTCTCCCTCCTCAAATTTCTTCACCCTTTCCTCTCTCTTCCTGTAAATACAGATAAACATCCACCACACTTTTGGAAGTACTGACTGATGGATTTAGCATGCAAACACACTGTCAGAAGGCTGAGACATGAGTGGTGCCTAAAATTCAACATGGGTCTGTTTATTTAAAGCCTGAAGGGATGGTGAAACAGATGGTGCTTTGTATCTTTCCTTCTCTGCCATGTGTTTACTGTGATCGGCCCAGTCTCAGGAGGGCTGCCAATCCACAGAAGGGAAGGACTGCCTGGTGCAATGCTGTTTTCAACCCTTCTCTGCTTTCCACTTCCTTTCCTTCTTCATCAGGTTGACCACAAACCTTTAGCGCAAAGAGCTTTTGGTGACATCAATTCTTGTGCAGGTTTTCTAACATAGACATGAGATTCTCAGGAATAAAATTGTTGAAAATGGTTGCTCTGGATTGGAAGGAGATATTACACACAATTAATATACTGTTTCCTGGGCTCATTATGTGCTTTATCTTTTAAAGGGAACTTTCTCCATCTCTTCTCATTCCATCTGTAAAGTGATTCTGTGGCTAGATGTGGCAGAGATGAGTCGATTTTGTGGGCTCAATGAATTGGAATATATTTTCTGGAGTCACCAAGGCAAGAGAATAAGCCAGTCTAGAATGGGAAGCTTGCAGCCTTAGTCATCCTGACACTGTCCACGATACCAAGAGGTCCCAAACGTGGAATTTTTAAAAAATTAATTACAGTTCACTCTTGAAGAATATGGGCTGAGCACTGAGTACCCCCAACACATTGGGAAAATCAGATTCTGCATCTGTGTTTTCAACCAACCATGGACTTTTAGCACTGTAATTCATATTTATTGGGAAAAAATAATAATCTAAATGGGAAAAGAATTTGGAAAATGATACATGTGTGTGTATAACTGACTCACTTTGGTATAAGCCTGAAATTAGATCAACATTGTGAGTCAGATACACTCCAATAAAAAATAATTATTTTTTTAGAAAATATATATTAAATTTTAAAACTCAAAAAAAAAAGTATATTTCTTTCTAAAAAAAATCTGGTATAAGTGGACCCATACCATTCAAACCCATGTTATTTTAAGTGTCAACTGTGCTGTCCTCATTTATGCTGTATTGTTTTTCCTGTTTGTGTTTGTGTGTGTGCTAGTCATTCAGTTGTGTTTGACTCTCTGAGACCCCATGGACTGTAGTCCATCACCAGTCTCCTCTGTCAATGGAATTCTCCAAGCAAGAATACTAGAGTGGGTAGTCATTCCCTTCTCCAGGGGATCTTCCTGACCCAGGAATTGAACCTGGGTCTCGTACATTGCAGGCAGATTCTTTACCATCTGAGCCACTGAGGAAACCCTTCCCCTGTTTAGGACAGGTCTAAAAATAATGCACATTGCTGGATTGAGGATGCTTATATAAACAAATTCTTAATTCCTAATGACAAAGCGTAATTTGATTACCAATTTGAGTCTTGGTCTATTCTCAGTTCAGGTGAGTTGTTAAGTCTGTTCATTTGATATAAAGAAGAAAAAGGGAAGAACTTATTGGTCTGAGAGGAAAGGTCTTTCTTCCTTTCTGATTGGAAACTTTCCCATTCTTATCATTTTCAGAGATAGGAGAGCAATAGCTTAGTCTCGTTCTCTAAAAGCCACTACAATGTTCTGTGTCCAAGAGAAAAGATGTCCTGATGACTCTCCTCTGGACCTTTCTATTAACACAGATTGTTTCCAATGGGTTTACCAATTTCCAAAGTGGAAACACTGACCCCCACAAATGGAGATACAAGGAAGGTACATTTCAAAAAGGAACTGGGCCCTGGAGAAATAGTCGCTGGTGTCAGGAGGCCTGTGGGGATGAATGCTTCTCCCAAGACCTGGTGGAAAAGGGCACTCACAGCACAGGGGTGGAAGAAATGAGAAGGACCACTCACCTGGATGTCTGAGCCATTAGGTACCCATGAAACTGACTTGGGTGTAATGATGAAATTCTCAGCTGTCTCATCCATTTATTGAATTTGTTTATGTCCTCATATTTCTAAGCAGTCTCTGAGCTTCTTGAAGTCTGAGATTCAGTTTTACTCAAATGTATCTCCAATGCCTATTTAACGTCAAGCATAATGTAGGACCCTATAAATATTTATTGGGCTGAATTACACTGAAATGATTAGATCACTTCAGTTTAGATTAGATCACTTCACTTAGGGAAAAAGTGGGATTAGGAAGCACAATACTCAAAAATGTCATCAGTGACATATGAAAAAAAAAAGCCCATAAAAGACCTAATAAAAATGTTAGCACTAACAGCAAGATCTTACTGTATAACAAACTATGAAAAAGAATATAAAAGATAACATATATGCATATGTACAACTGAATCACTTTGCTGTACAGCAGAAATTAACACAACATTGTAAATCCACTATCCATCAATTTAAAAATATTGAAAAAATGGTAACAGTGTTCTACACATGTTATATGTTTAAGGAACATATAAATACTGGAATAAAAAGTTGTTCATTTGCCAAGTCATGTCTCTTTGTGAACACATGGAACGCAGGACACCAAGCTTCCCTGTCCTTCACTATTTTCTAAAGTTTGTTCAAACTCATGTCCATTGAGTCAATGACACTATCCAACCATCTCAGACTCCGTCACTCCCTTTTCCTTATGCCCTCAATCCTCCCCAGCATCAGAGTCTCATGGACTAGACTCTCCAGGCTCCCCATCCATGGAATTCTCCAGGCAAGAATACTAGAGTGTGTATGCATTCTCTTTTCCAGGGGACATTCCCAACCCAGGGGTCGAACCCAGATCTGCTACATTGCAGGCAGATTCTTTACTGTCTGAGCCACCAGGGAAGCCCTAATAAATATGGCTCTTGGCTTTGGAAGGTTCTTCAGTTTGCTTCAGACTTACCTGGTGGCTCAGATGGTAAAGCGCCTGCCTACAGTGCAGGAGACCTGGGTTCAATCCTTGTGGCAGGAAGATCCTCTGGAGAAGAAAATGGCAACCCACTCCAGTACTCTCACCTGGAAAATCCCATCAATGGAAGAGCCTGGTAGGCTACAGTCTGTGGGGTTGCAAAGAGTTGGACACGACTGAGTGACTTCACCTTTCACTTTATCACCTTTCAGTTTGCTTCAGAAGTGGGGATTAGAAGGGTTGTGAGTTATTTGGAAGGGTTATGTGTTTGTTAGCCACTCAGTCATGTCCAGATGGAGTGGAGGGATGTTATCTGAAATTAGAGGGTAGCTGTAACTCTTGTTGTGATAAGGTTCATAGCATAGCTGCAAAAAGAAATGCTTTGTGGAGTTTCATGTGTGTGTGAGTGTGTGTGTGTGTGCACGCGCGTGTGTGCATGTGTATGGTATATTCCTCTGGGGCTCAGGTTCAGTTGGGCTCAAGCTTTGGCATTCATTGGTTTCCTGATGATAAAACCAGCATAAGCAAATGGAATATTTCCATTATGTTCAAATTGTTTCTTAACATTAAATACAGTAGCAGATTCATGTTTCCAGACAAGTGTGTTGGAGGGGTGCATGCATCCCCCTCACCTGCATCTTAGCCGGCAGTAAGATGACCCCTGAGTTCTGCTTTCTGTTTTGCAGAATGACCATGACTGCAGAAGTGCTCTTAGCTCAGATTTTAGTGTTATTACTCTTCAGTTAGATTCCGGCTCTATTTTGTATTTGTCAAATACCTCAAAATATTTTTCAAACATTTTTATTTGGGAAAAACTTAAAATATTATTTGCCAGTTGATTTTTTTTTAACACATTGAAGAAATAAAAAATCAGTCCTTATGTTTCTCATTAATTTTCATGCAATTAGATGAAATACTGCTCTCTAAGAATTTTCTGGGTAAACAAGCAACCTCATAATCGTATGTACATTTCCTTTAGAACATGTCATCTCAGCTCTTCCCGAGAGCCTTTGATACTGTGAAGTTGACCTTCAAACTGAATAACATGTTTCAAACTTGTTTTCACTGAGGTATATCTAGATTTCACGGACTCATTTTGCAGTATTCTTTAAGATCAATTGTACAAAAAAGTGGTAAGAGTGTTGGTACTGTTCTGGGGATTGATTGATTGATTCCTTCCTTTCTTCATTTCTTCCTTTACTCACTTATTTCATTCTTTGTGTAAACCTTTATTGAAAGCCTATTATATGTCAGATTATTTGCTAAGATCCCACAAGGAGTATCTTACCTGTTGATGAATGCAAATAAATGAATGATTGCAAACTCTATGTGTGCTAAGCCACTTCAGTCATGTCCAACTCTTTGGCAGGCCATGGACTGTAGCCCACCAGGCTCCTCTGTCCATGCAGAACCTCCAGGCAAGAATACTGGAGTGGGTTAACATTTCCTCCTCCAGGGGATCTTCCTGACCCGGGAGTCAAATCCTGTCTCTTACATCTCCTGCATTGGCAGGCAGGTTCTTTACCATTAGTACCATCTTGGAAGCTCCTAAAAGCTAACTCTTTAGATGGCCAATATGCTGGTGAAGAACAGAGTCCTGTACATGGGATTGAATGGTCAGGGCGATCAGAGGAGAATATCTACATTGTCAAGAGCACATCTCTGTCCATGGGGCCCATCTGAGCAGGATTAAAGAAGACTTAGAAAGACTATCTACAACATTTAGGAAAGACTGGAAGAGTAGCTATTGAAGGAAATGTCAGATTCAAGTTTGTACAAGATTGAGGGCTATTCTCTATTATTTCATAGAATAGATATGAATTTTTAAAATTAGTAACTCATTTTCTAAAGACTTTCATGCAACTTGGAGTGAGACAATCTAAATTATTACATCCCTCTGAATAAAACTATTACAAGAGTCTTTAGAAACTGAAGATGTGAGAGTAAACAGTGTTCCCTATTTTAAATAGTCTCCCATTTATAAAAGAAGCTCACTAGCCATAACTTGAGACTTTGCTCAAGTGGCTGATTAAAGAAATGAAGTGATAGTTGGATTTTGAGGTAGACAAATCCGGGTAAAAATTTTGGCTGCACTATTTTCTAGATCTCTGACCTTGGACAAATTAAGAAACATGTCTGANCCTTATGCCCTCAATCCTCCCCAGCATCAGAGTCTCATGGACTAGACTCTCCAGGCTCCCCATCCATGGAATTCTCCAGGCAAGAATACTAGAGTGTGTATGCATTCTCTTTTCCAGGGGACATTCCCAACCCAGGGGTCGAACCCAGATCTGCTACATTGCAGGCAGATTCTTTACTGTCTGAGCCACCAGGGAAGCCCTAATAAATATGACTCTTGGCTTTGGAAGGTTCTTCAGTTTGCTTCAGACTTACCTGGTGGCTCAGATGGTAAAGCGCCTGCCTACAGTGCAGGAGACCTGGGTTCAATCCTTGTGTCAGGAAGATCCTCTGGAGAAGAAAATGGCAACCCACTCCAGTACTCTCACCTGGAAAATCCCATCAATGGAAGAGCCTGGTAGGCTACAGTCTGTGGGGTTGCAAAGAGTTGGACACGACTGAGTGACTTCACCTTTCACTTTATCACCTTTCAGTTTGCTTCAGAAGTGGGGATTAGAAGGGTTGTGAGTTATTTGGAAGGGTTATGTGTTTGTTAGCCACTCAGTCATGTCCAGATGGAGTGGAGGGATGTTATCTGAAATTAGAGGGTAGCTGTAACTCTTGTTGTGATAAGGTTCATAGCATAGCTGCAAAAAGAAATGCTTTGTGGAGTTTCATGTGTGTGTGAGTGTGTGTGTGTGTGCACGCGCGTGTGTGCATGTGTATGGTATATTCCTCTGGGGCTCAGGTTCAGTTGGGCTCAAGCTTTGGCATTCATTGGTTTCCTGATGATAAAACCAGCATAAGCAAATGGAATATTTCCATTATGTTCAAATTGTTTCTTAACATTAAATACAGTAGCAGATTCATGTTTCCAGACAAGTGTGTTGGAGGGGTGCATGCATCCCCCTCACCTGCATCTTAGCCGGCAGTAAGATGACCCCTGAGTTCTGCTTTCTGTTTTGCAGAATGACCATGACTGCAGAAGTGCTCTTAGCTCAGATTTTAGTGTTATTACTCTTCAGTTAGATTCCGGCTCTATTTTGTATTTGTCAAATACCTCAAAATATTTTTCAAACATTTTTATTTGGGAAAAACTTAAAATATTATTTGCCAGTTGATTTTTTTTTAACACATTGAAGAAATAAAAAATCAGTCCTTATGTTTCTCATTAATTTTCATGCAATTAGATGAAATACTGCTCTCTAAGAATTTTCTGGGTAAACAAGCAACCTCATAATCGTATGTACATTTCCTTTAGAACATGTCATCTCAGCTCTTCCCGAGAGCCTTTGATACTGTGAAGTTGACCTTCAAACTGAATAACATGTTTCAAACTTGTTTTCACTGAGGTATATCTAGATTTCACGGACTCATTTTGCAGTATTCTTTAAGATCAATTGTACAAAAAAGTGGTAAGAGTGTTGGTACTGTTCTGGGGATTGATTGATTGATTCCTTCCTTTCTTCATTTCTTCCTTTACTCACTTATTTCATTCTTTGTGTAAACCTTTATTGAAAGCCTATTATATGTCAGATTATTTGCTAAGATCCCACAAGGAGTATCTTACCTGTTGATGAATGCAAATAAATGAATGATTGCAAACTCTATGTGTGCTAAGCCACTTCAGTCCAACTCTTTGGCAGGCCATGGACTGTAGCCCACCAGGCTCCTCTGTCCATGCAGAACCTCCAGGCAAGAATACTGGAGTGGGTTAACATTTCCTCCTCCAGGGGATCTTCCTGACCCGGGAGTCAAATCCTGTCTCTTACATCTCCTGCATTGGCAGGCAGGTTCTTTACCATTAGTACCATCTTGGAAGCTCCTAAAAGCTAACTCTTTAGATGGCCAATATGCTGGTGAAGAACAGAGTCCTGTACATGGGATTGAATGGTCAGGGCGATCAGAGGAGAATATCTACATTGTCAAGAGCACATCTCTGTCCATGGGGCCCATCTGAGCAGGATTAAAGAAGACTTAGAAAGACTATCTACAACATTTAGGAAAGACTGGAAGGGTAGCTATTGAAGGAAATGTCAGATTCAAGTTTGTACAAGATTGAGGGCTATTCTCTATTATTTCATAGAATAGATATGAATTTTTAAAATTAGTAACTCATTTTCTAAAGACTTTCATGCAACTTGGAGTGAGACAATCTAAATTATTACATCCCTCTGAATAAAACTATTACAAGAGTCTTTAGAAACTGAAGATGTGAGAGTAAACAGTGTTCCCTATTTTAAATAGTCTCCCATTTATAAAAGAAGCTCACTAGCCATAACTTGAGACTTTGCTCAAGTGGCTGATTAAAGAAATGAAGTGATAGTTGGATTTTGAGGTAGACAAATCCGGGTAAAAATTTTGGCTGCACTATTTTCTAGATCTCTGACCTTGGACAAATTAAGAAACATGTCTGAACTTGAGTTTCCCCAACTATGAAAGAGATTTAACCTTAGTCTTTTCAAGGTTTTTGTGAGAAAGAGATGAAATACCACATGAAAACAATGAGTACCAGCCTTGTTCAGAGTAGTGGTGGTTAATTCCTTGAGTCCTCTCTTAAATACTTCTTGCTAATGAATTTTTTTCTCTCTCTCCTCTTTTGTTCTAGACAACTGTGATGACCCATTAGCATCCTTGCTCTCTCCAATGGCTTTTTCCAGTTCCTCAGACCTCACTGGTACTCACAGCCCAGCTCAGCTCAACCGAAGAGTTGGTGAGTAGGTGGCAAACTCTAAAGGCAAGTGCTGCATAAGCACACAGACCTCTCAATGTGCTGGAATCAAGTCCAAGGGCAGTGTTCAAGAGAAGAATGGGTAGAGAGAGATTAAAATGGAATAAAACCATGCTTCCCAGCACATAATGCATATTCAAAGTATACTGGTTAAGGGAAAGGGAACTCATTCAGTCATGTCCGCCTCTTCACGACCCCATGGACTGCAGCCTACCAGGCTCCTCCATCCATATGACTTTCCAGGCAAGAGTACTGGAGTGGGGTGCCGTTGCCTTTTCCAATACTGGTTAGTGTTCTCCTAAATCCTCCTTATTTTTCTTTATTTATTATAAGAGGCCTTTGTGAAAAAAATTTTAATTTGCTTTATTTTAATATTTCATTCATCAACATAAATATCAAATATATTATTATTATAGCATTTTATCATAGCAAGAATGAAGTCTATCAAGATTTTTTCTTCAGTAGTTTTAATTTTTACAATAAAATAACTATTTACAGTTTTAAATATAAAAAATAGTATTAAGTGAAAGCTTTTAAATTCAAAAATACATAGATAGCTATGGTTAAAAATTGACTGTGTATTCTTACAATATATGAGCAAAGGAAGAGCAGATACCTTTAACTAATGTTATATGAAATACCTTTAGCAAGCATGGTGATGGATATCTAGAGAGATATAGTTAAATTACATTTACTATATATATATATATATATATATAGTTCTGTAGTGGAATTTTTTAATTTCCAAAAGCTTTAAATATCTCATGATATTTATTTATTTACACATTAGTGAACTCACTAAAGTCTTTTTCTAAGAGGTACACTGGTCTAGTAGAGTTCATGTTAATTGACCTTGACTGTATTTTCCCATTTATATACGAGGTCAATCACATTAGTAAGTTTTCCAATGTTGATCCATCTTTATATTTGGGAGTTAAGTCCTAATTCATTGTCATGATATTGATATTGTTTTTATAAAGCAAAGAAAGATTTAATTTGCTAGCACGTCAATTTCTGAGTTTTTAAAGAGGCCAACTTTTTTAAATTTTATTTTATTTTTCTGACTGTGCTGGGTTTTCATTGTAGCACACAAGTTTTCTCTCACTGCAGTCTGTGGGCTTCTCTAGTAGAGGAACAAAGCCTCTAGAACATATGAGCTCAATAGTTGCAGAGCTTGGGCTCAGTTGTCCTGTGGCCTGTAGGATTTTAGTTCCCCAAATAGGAATTGAACCTGTGTCCCCTGAATTGACAAGTGAATTCTTAACCACTGGACCACTAGTGGTGTTGGGGGCTGCCCAGTTGGCAAAGAGACCACCAAGGAAATCCCTAATTTCTAGTTTTTAATCTCCATTCATAGTGAGTTTGATTTGTCATTTTTATTTATGTATTTATTATTTGTTTCATACTACACATCATAAATATTCTGGGGATAATAGGATCAATAATTTAAAACTTAGTGAATTTTATGTTTGTTGAGAAAGGAGTTTAAGAATGTTATTCTAAAGGGAAAAGAATAGCCAATCAAAGACTCAGGAAGAAAATATTGATAACAATTTTGTGCTAACAATGCCTTTTCACGAAGTCTCTGTGCCAAAGATTTTATAAAACATTTCACTTATATTACAGTATTTGGTGTCCACAAAGATACTGTAAGGTAAGCATTATTACCTTTTAGCTTCAGGTAGGTTTTCTAAGGCTCAGAGAAGTTGCATAAGGTATTAAAATCATGAGATTAACAAGGGAAAATGTATGTACTTCAATTTAAGTCATCTGAATCCACAGTTTTGCTCCTAACCACAACACTAGCAAATTGATTTATTAACACAGGTTAAAGAGGGGTGTATTAAAAAGAAAAAAAAAAGGGAGTTGGGAACTAATCTGCCAGAGTTCAAATGCTGAAGATGGTATTTGCTTACAGGTTCTATGAGCAACTGCAAGTCACTTACCTGCTCTTAACCCAATTTCTTTTATCTGTAAAGTGAACCAGTAATACCTGCCTTAAAGCCTCATGTGCACACAGAGAACAGACTCACATAGTCAAAAGTTCCTTTTCACTGGAGGGTAGTGAGAGACTGAGACTGGGAGGCTCACTTATCACTTCAGTAAGAAACACAGGTTGGCAAGTTTTATTTATTTATCTTTGACCGCACTGGCTCTTCACTGCTGCGTGTGGGCTTTCTCTAGTTGCACTTCCCAGGCTTCTCACTGTAGTGGCTTCTCTTGTCACAGAGCATGGGCTCTAGGACATCCAGGCTCAGTAGCTGTGCTGCATGGCTTGTTGCTCCAAGGCATGTGGAATCTTCCCAAACCAGGGATAGAACCCAAGTCCCCTGCACTGGAGGGTGGATTCTTTTCCACTGGACCACCTGGGGATATCTGGCAGATTTTAATACAGGCTCTCCTACAGGGCATCCTGAGCCAGATTTGATCTTAGTCCCACCCAATTGTGCAGTGGCAGAAGGACATGATGGCCTCAGTAGCTTCTAGGGAGTTTCTGGGGAAGCTGTGAGTCTGGTAATAGATCAGCTCCCTCAACTCACCCACCCTTATGAACAAATACTGAGAGAACACACATGTCTCTGCTTCAGTATAGTATCATTATCCTACTTACAGGGGAATCTGGGTGTCTGAGCCCAACTAGCACAAACGTAGGCAGAGAGGGAATTGACTTTTTCTTCTTCTCCCAGGTAGAGCCTGAATCAGGAATACCATGTAGAAGATACAGTCAGAAAGTTGGGATACAATGGTCTAAAACCCACCATCCAGCACAGCTCCTAGGGCTGACAGCTTTCCTTCATTCACCACGCTGACTGTTATCCTTAGCAGAAGTTAAACACAGACCAAGGAGATAGTAACTTACTAGTTCTCATTCACGGCTGGACATCTGAATAACCTATGTGCTTAGTTGCTCAATCGTGTGCAATTCTTTGCAACCACATGGACTGTAGCCCACTAGGCTCCTCTGTCCATGGGGATTCTCCAGGAAAGAATACTAGAGTGGGTTGCCATGCTTTCCTCCAGGGGATCTTTCCAACCCAGGGATCGAACCGAGGTCTCCTGCATTGTAGGCATATTCTTTACCATCTGAATCAGGGAAGTCCAAGAATACTAGAGTAGGTAGCCTATCCCTTATCCAGGGATCTTCCTGGCCCAGGAATCAAACCAGGGTCTCCTGCATTGCAGGTAGATTCTTTACCAGCTGAGCAACCAATAGAGGTTCATAAGTAGCAATGCTGAGTCCTACCTCCCAGGTATTCTGAATAGTCTGGGATGGGACCCAAGAACAAATATTGATAAATAAAATAAATACAAGCTTTCCAAGTGATTCTAAAATGCAACAAGAGTTGAAGGTTGCTATACTGAATGAATCTGTGAATAACATATCTTCTTATTAATATTTATTGAATACCTACTATGTGCCAGGTTCTGTGCTAAAACTCTTGCACATAGCTGATAAAAATAGACACAAACCCTACTCAAAAAGAGGATACATGGATAGCACAAATTATCATATAATGAATAGCTAACATTTGTGGTTAGTGATAATATTACTTTTATTATTCTGTCATATATATATTTATATATCTATGTGTTTGTATGCATGTGCTCAGTTGTGTCCAATTCTTTGCGACTCCATGGACTGTAGCCCACCAGGTTCCTCTGTCCATGGAATTTTTCAGGCAAGAATACTGTAGTGGGTTGCCATTTCCTATTCCAGGGAATCTTCCTCCCAGGAATCGAGCTACTATCTCTTTTGACTTCTGCGTTGGCAGACATATTCTTATCAGGACTGTGCCACCTCCAAAGTCCTATATATTTATATACATGATATAATTGATGTATTGTGTGCATTTTATACTGCTGCTGCTAAGTCGCTTCAGTCGTGTTCAACTCTGTGTGACCCCAGAGACGGCAGCCCTCCAGTCTCCCTGTCCCTGGGATTTTCCAGGAAAGAACACTGAAGTGGGTTGCCATTTCCTTCTCCAATGGATGAAAGTGAAAGTGAAGTCGCTCGGTCGACTTCGTGACCCCCTGGACTGCAGCCTACCAAGCTCCTCCACCCGTGGGATTTTCCAGGCAAGAGTACTGGAGTGGGTTGCCACACATATGTATATTGTAGCATATATAAGGAGATTTAACACATTTGATTGGTATAATCCATAGAGTCATGTATATATATAGAGAAAGGTAGATATACACATGGTTATATATAACTAGTGTGTACATATATATGTGTGTGTATATATACACAATCCATATGCAATAGAATAAATATACAATGCATATACATGTATGCATATCTGGGTATATATAGTATTATGTGTATATATACATACATATGTATAATACATATATATAATACAAGCATTATAGTATGATTATAATAAAAAAGAAGTTATTATGGTAATGTTATTAAGGTTTTATCATTTATTTTCTAAAATAAAGTTGAGAAAGTTGAGAAGATTGTAATTTTTAACTTACATTGAAAAATATTACCATAAAGTAATAATTTGCCTCCTAAAAACAGATTTATGTGCCATCTGGCCTAGAAGTAAAGCCCTGTCTAATGAACCCTTTTTTCTACATGTCTTCCTTTAAAGCTCTTTTTTTTTTTTTAATTTTAGAAAACAAAAGACATCAAATATACCCAAAAGAGCAAACTGTACCACCTGTTTTGAAATCTAGGATAATGTTGGATGTATCAAAACAAGGAAATTTCAAAGAATATCTTGATTTCAATTTGAATTCTCCATATAGTGTTTTCAACAGCAAATTTGCAACCAGATGTTAAATAATTACTACTAGCAATTATTTAGCACAAGAGAGACTAGTTTGATCCCTAGGTCAGGAAGATACTCTGGAGTAGAAAATGGCAACCCACTCTAGTATTCATGCCTGGAAAATTTCATGGACAGAGAAGCTTGGTGGCCTACAGTCCAGAGCCACAAAGAATCGAACATGACTGAGTTACTAGTATTGTCATTATCAGGTTTAGCCCCTCTGTGTATGTATGAATCCTGTGCCTAGTTCATAATCCTTCTGTGAGCAGCTTTTGTCTACCAGCACACAGCTAAAAATCACAACAATATACTTAGCACTCACCATGAGCCATCACAGTTCTAAATCATTAAGGCATATCAACTTAATTCTCACAATTACTCTCCATGTAGATATTATTATTGTTATTATCTTGATTTCATAGATAAAAATGTTATGGTACAGCAAGGAACAAAAAGAATACTAGAATAAAAATTCTAGATGGATACAAAACTAGTTGATGTCTTTCAGGATAATAAAAATTATGGGGTTATACTTCTCTAGTGGACAAACATTTATGAGTTAACATACAACTTCATAGTATTTAGGGTTTCCCTGGTGGCTCAGATGGTAAAGCATATGCCTGCAATGTGGGAAACCTGGGTTCAATCCTTAGGTCAGGAATATCCCCTGGAGAAGGAAATGGCAACCCACTCCAGTACTGTTGCCTGGAAAATTCCATGGATGGGGGAGCCTGGTTGGCTATAGCCCATGGGGCCACAAAGAGTTGGGCAAGACTGAACAACTTCACTTTTCATAATATCTAGGGTCTAATAAGTTAGTGAATAGCAAAACCAAATGACAGGTACATTCTCCTTGAGAATTAAGCAATCCTTGAGCAGACTTGTTAAAAATTGCACCAGCATAATGTTGAAAGGACAAATTGCAACTCTTTTTTGATTTCCAAGATTTCGATTTTCTTTCAATATACTTCATTCACTCACTTACCCCAAGATTTCACAAATTCCTTCTACTCTATCTCATTCAGCCTTCTAGGTATTTGTCAAGCAACTTGCTGGTTTTCTGCAACAGATGAGTCCACATTGTAAAATCTTTGACTTTTATAGAGCTAAGACTCCCACACTGAACTGAGTGTGCCCAGTGGCTATCTCCTGTGTCCTCATTGCTGAACTATTTCGCAAAGATAAGCCCCTTGCAAGTCCTCAGACACCATTTAAATCTGCCACATCCCCTGAGAATCATGTACATCTTTGGCGTACACTGAACATAGGCAGTGAAGGACCACTTCACCTCCAGTGTGCTCAGAACTTCAGATGTACCAGCTTTACCAGATGTGCCTCCTTTCTTCCTGGTGTAGGTCAGAGATGTGCATGCTTGAGTTCTTTTTTGTTTGTTTTGTTTTGTTTCCTTGATGTTTGATTTATTTATTTATTTATTTATTTATTTTATTTGAAAGACAGTAATGATGACCCTGTATGTGAGACAACAAAAGGACACAGACATAGAGAACGGGCTTTTGGCCTCTGAGGGAGTAGGAGAGGGTGGGATGATGTGGGAGAATGGCACTGAAGCATATATACTATTATGTAAGAAACGCGGTGCCGGTCTATGTTAGATGCAGGAGGCAGGATGCTTGGGGCTGGTGTACGGGGATGATCCAGAGAGACGTTGTGGGGTGGGAGGTGGGAGGGGGATTCGGGATTGGGAGCTTGTGTGCACCTGTGGTGGATTCATGTCAATGTATGGCAAAGCCAATAGAGTATTGTAAAGTCAAATTAAAAATAAATAAATAAATAAAACATCAAGGAAACAACAACAACAAAAAAAGAACTCAAGCATGCACATCTCTGACCTACACCAGGAAGAAAGGAGGCACATCTGGTAAAGCTGGCACATCTGAAGCAGAGATCAACTCAAAAGTTGAAAAGTATAGGATAGGTGTGTTGACAGGTACCCTCAGACTGTGAATAAAGCAATTCTGATTTCTGTTGGTGACAAACTCAACTTTCTGTTAGAAAACACACCCATGGAAGCAGTTTTTGACTTTAGATGCTGCTGTGGCTGCTGAGGTCTGGGCAACTTATTGGACCAGGAGGGAGAATAGATGGTTAAAACCCACTCTAGTAGTCTTCGCGCTGGTATCTCATCTAAGGAAGAAATTAGCCAAATGGCATGTTTGCTCTCTCACTTTCATACACTCCTCACATTTCACCCACACACAAAGAAAGAACAAGCAAAAAAGAGAATTACTTTTGAAAGAAATGACAAAAAGCATTAAACTAGGGATCAGATCACCATTAATGGAGGCTGCCAGGTCAATCTATATACTTGTGGCTTAGGAGGGATCTGATTTTGTCCAATGTGATTTGTTTTGTGGCAAGAAATCTTTTGATCTGGGCTTAAAGTTGACTGGGCTGTGAGAAACCCTTACTGTCAGCAGGAAACGTGGGAGCTGGTGATACAGCATGAAGCTGCTGGGCTGTGAGTTAGACCCGCCTGAGAGAGAGGGGGACTTTTTACAGCACTCTATGTGATTAGAAGACAAACAGGAACAGACATCTTTGGCCCCATGAGAGAAGAGGTTTGTATTTTTCTTTCCCATCCTTACCTCCTCCCTACCACCAACAGAATTTTGCAAATAATCACATTCATCATTTTCTCCTTGAAATTTTAGTTCTTCTTCCTCACTCAGTGTATTTTTGAGATGCTTGCTTGTGTAAGTTGAGATTGTGTTTCTGGCATGACAATTTTGTTGCCATGGAGAATTTGATGTTTTTTATGTCAAAGCATTTTCAGGTTCCTAGGCTCATGGAGGGATAGAGAGGCTTCAAAATCTTGCCTCTCTTTGGCACAGAATCAATATACATTTCTTCTTTCCCCCTTGGGCGGTGTTTGGGTTGCAAAAAGCTAAGGACCACTGAAGGTCTTTGGGATGTTGATTTCATTTCAGTGTCTAGTCCCTCCTGAGGAGAAGCGAATTGGGAATAATTCAGGAATCAGGGTCCTCACAATTAGCATGATGCCAGCTGTCTGGGAACTTGTTCCAGACAGCTAGGTGACGATCCTGCGGACCCAATTTTACTGGCAGCATTACAATGCCTGCTTGCAAAGATAGTACTAGTCTACCAACTGGATTGATTCAGCCAGATGTAATGTGAATATGGTTTGATCTGTTCAAAAAGACAGTGTGGTGTACAGCAATGTGTCACTGCATTCTATTTTTTCCCTTTGAAGGGCTCTCTCCTTTTCAGCACCTTTTCTTTTTTCTTCTCCTGTCCTGACTATCCCCAGGCATAGCAGACATCAAGTCCTATGCTTGCCTTTGTTGCCTTATATGCACACTCTCTTCTCCAAATGTGGACTCCGCATATTAACATGGGCATTACCTGGGAGCTTGTTGCAAATAAAGAATTTGAGAGTCTGCTCCAAAACTTCTGGATCAGAATCTGTGCTTTAAAAACTGCTGCAATCACGTTTGAATTTGAGATGCGTTTTGCTAGTCCATACATGAAAATGCCCCTCTTTCAATTCTTAATCAAGTTTGGCTAAGTCATTATAAATAGGGAATCATGCTTTTTTTTTTTTTAAATCATCATGTCAGTACTCTAAGATGGTTGGCATTGTTATTAAAGATTAGGAAAGAGATTCAGAGAGGTCAAGTCAAGACCTAAGGATATACAGCTAATTGTCAGTAGGACTTGCATCTGAATCTGTCTACCCCATGTTCACTAATGTCTTTATTCATGTTTATCTGAGCTTTTTATCTAAATAGAAGTTTTGTTGACACAATAGTCAATCCTTTCAGGTAATTTTAGCATTTCAACTAGGGTTGTCAGTATTTTAACCACACAGACTGGATATTCAGGCATCAAGGAAGAAAGAGAGACATAGACTCCATGGCCCTGAAAAATCCTACTGTCTAATATGCCTGTGGGCAAAACTAACCTGACCTACATATTTAAATAATGCCCTAGGCCTCTTCTCTTAGGAGGACAGCTATGGATCATTGAGAATACAGCATAGAAATCTTCTGCTATTTAATAGGAGCCTTGGGACCTTGTCTCAAATGTAGACAAATACAATGTGATGACCCTCTCTCTATTCAGGCAAGATCATTGCAAAATTAAATTATGTTAAGAGGGAAAGGAGAAATCTTATGAATACCTTTGCTCACTAATGATACGATGCTTCTATGACTCTGCTCCTGCTGCTGAGTTGCTCCAGTTGTCTCCGACTCTTTGCAACCCCGTAGACGGCAGCCCACCAAGCTCCCCTTTCCCTGGGATTCTCCAGGCAAGAACACTGCCATTTACTTCTCCAATGCATGAAAATTAAAAGTGAAAGTGAAGTCACTCAGTCGTTTCCAACTCACCCTACAGACTTGCAGCCTACCAGGCTCCTCCGTCCATAGGATTTTCCAAGCAAGAGTATTAAAAAAAAAAAAAAAAAAAAGAGTACTGAAGCGAGTTGCCATTGCCTTCTCCATCTATGACTCTAAACATCAGTATTTGCCACAACAAAGGTAATACATAAACCATGCAATTCACCCTTTATTTTGCTCTTGTGACTGATCACTTCTCTTGAAATTTCAACTTGATGTTATTTCTACAAGGCAACTTTTAACATGCTAATCAGTGAATCACCAATCTGATGTTGCTAATCTAATAATTTGCAAAGTGACAAGCTCTGCAATTCATCAGTTTACTGCTCTTAACTTAAAACATTATAACTTAAAGATATAGTAGTGAAATTAAAAGCTGGAAAACTCGTGACATATATTTGTCTAGTGATTGGAAGTATACTACTGTATTTACAATGAATGTCATGCCCAAGTGGAAAGAAGTTGAATTTTAATAGTATATTGTTTGGTGGATACTCTTGCTTTGTTTAACAAGCAGTTCATTTGCTCATATCCTCTAGAAGATGGCTTTTACCTAAGACATTGTGGAAATGGTATTAAAAAGATGAGCTAAGAAAAATAAACAAATAAATTTTACAAAGATGAGATAAGGATTATTGAATCCACTATATGAGCTGAAAATGTTGACATATAAATAACACTAAGGAAGCAGAACAGTTGCTATGAATGTTCAATTCATCTTTCTCTAAGATTCGAGTTTGCTACTGCTGCTGCTAGGTCGCTTCAGTCATGTCCAACTCTGTGCTACTCGATAGATGGCAGCTCACCAGGCTCCCCCATCCCTGGGATTCTCCAGGCAAGAACACTGGAGTGGGTTGCCATTTCCTTCTCCATGAAAGTGAAAGTGAAGTCACTCAGTCGTGTCCGACTCTTCACGATCCCACAGACTGCAGCCTACCAGGCTCCTCAGTCCATGGAATTTTCCAGGCAAGAGTACTGGAGTGGGGTGCCATCACCTTCTCCGAGATTCAAGTTTAAAAGCCCCTTATCTTATGGTTCTCCCTTCCCTAGGGCCCATTCCAAGTGCTTCAAACTACACTTATCTGACTTATAGTATTCATTTGTGCAGTCAGTTGATTATGTCTGGGTTTTATTTTTCTAATCAATATACATTTTTAATAAAAATCCATATTTTATAAAATAACTTTTATCATTTGTTTTGCTAAGGACTTGCTTCTTACATATCTCTTCCAAAAATATATCCAGAGGAATTATTTATTATCCCTGGGATATATTTCTGTGGGCAATTGAGAGTGTAAGTAACAGAAAACTCACTAGTGTGAAAAATTCACTAGATTAAAAAATATTAAATTAATTGAACTAGGCACATGGAAGTTGAGAATTGTCTGTACTTCTATTTCTTGAACATTGTGGTAATTACAAGGGTATGCACCCTGAAATCATTTAAGCTAAATATTTTCTGGGTGAGATTTTTCTATATCTGTGTTTGGCTTCACATTTTTAAAAGAATTAAAAATAAAATCTATTACTCTCAGTTCAGTTCAGTCCAGTTCAGTGACTCAGTCGAGTCCGACTCTTTGAGACGCCATGAATTTCAGCACTCCAGGCTGCCCTGTCCATCACTAACTCCTAGAGTTCACTCAAACTCATGTACATCAAGTCGGTGATGCCATCCAGCCATCTCATCCTCTCTTGTCCCTTTCTCCTCCTGCCCCCAATCCCTCCCAACATCAGAGTCTTTTCCAGTGAGTCAACTGTTGGCATGAGGTGGCCAAAGTATTGGAGTTTCAGCTTTAGCATCAGTCCTTCCAAAGAACACCCAGGACTGATCTCCTTCAGAATGGATGAGTTGGATCTCCTTGCAGTCCAAGGGCCTCTCAAGAGTCTTCTCCAACACCACAGTTCAAAAGCATCAATTCTTCTATACTCAGCTTTCTTCACAGTCCAACTCTCATATCCATACATGTTGACTATACAACTTTTGTTGGCAAAGCAATGTCTCTGCTTTTTAATATGCTATCTAGGTTGGTCATTGAAGAAGGCAATGGTACCCAACTCCAGCACTCTTGCCTGGAAAATCTCAATGATGGAGAAGCCTGGTAGGCTGCAGTCCATGGGGTCGCTGAGGGTCGGACACGGCTGAACAACTTCAGTTTGACTTTTCACTTTCGTGCACTGGAGAAGGAAATGGCAACCCAGTCCAGTGTTCTTGCCTGGAGAATCCCAGGGATGGGGGAGCCTGGTGGGCTGCTGTCTATGGGGTTGCACAGAGTCGGACACAACTGAAGTGACTTAGGGTAGCAGCTAGGTTGGTCATAACTTTCCTTCCAAGGAGTAAGCATCTTTTAATTTCATGGCTGCAATCATCATCTGCAGTGATTTTGGAGTCCAAAAAAATAAAGTCTACCACTGTTTCCACTATTTCCCCATCTATTTGCCGTGAAATGATGGGACCTGATGCCATGATCTTAGTTTTCTGAATGTCGAGCTTTAAGCCAACATTTTCACTTCCATCAAGAGGCTTTTTAGTTCCTCTTCACTTTCTGCCATAAGGGTGGTGTCTGCTTATCTGAGGTTATTGATATTTCTCCCTGCAATCTTTATTCCAGCTTGTTCTTCTTCTAGCCCAGCATTTCCCTGTTTATATGTTA
This sequence comes from Neotragus pygmaeus, assembly GCA_006410875.1. Taxonomy (NCBI): domain Eukaryota; kingdom Metazoa; phylum Chordata; class Mammalia; order Artiodactyla; family Bovidae; genus Neotragus; species Neotragus pygmaeus. The sequence continues at coordinate 236,636 of SJYV01011119.1, read as the reverse complement.
AATAAAAATAAGTTCTCAAGGGAGGACAGGCTCCAGGGCTGATGAATTCAGTCAAATGATGTCATCCTCAGCATCAGCATCAGTCTGGAGCTAATAAATTGTCCAAATCCTGTTGACCAGACACATCAATGTTCTGGGAAATAAAGGGACCATGACTTGGTTTTAAGCCATCAAATGGTCATTCCTCAGAATACCAGTATAATGAGCATCACCAAGGAATAAATTAAAAAATGTAGATTGTCTGTATATTTATGTAGATTTATTATAGATGAAACCTACAATAAATGTATATTTATTCCATACCACCTGAATCAGAAGCTTTGGCAGTAGGACCCAGAAATCTCTATTTTTTCAAGCTCTCTATGTGATTCTTATGTGCTGAGGTCTGAGAACCACAGCTTGGGGCAGTGAAAATCTTCCCAGCCCCAACCTCTCCCAACCACTCTTCTGCTGCCTCACCAGCAGGGTGTCTGTTCAGTTTTATACCCAACCACAGTCAAAAGTGATGGAGTTACCTTGACTGGCCTTAGACTAATTACATGATGTGGAGTAAGAGACATCACCATTGATGTCTCTTCTCTAACTTTTCACTCGTAAGCTGTATATCTTGCTATTTTGTTGGGCAATCTTGCACATCACCAATCAAAAAAATAATTTCCTAATGGAAATTTGAACTGAAGCCAGAGGGTTTTTTTCTTTTCACCCAAGATGACACTCTTGTGGTAACAATGACACTCCTTAACCATTTTGTGCCCATGATCATGAAACCAATGAGTTGACATATGTTACCTTAATCCTTGATAAAGTGGATATCAACTATACTATTTTCATAGAAGCAGAGAAATTACTTTTCAAAATCACAGAGTAGAAAATGACTCTTTCAACTGAGACACAAGACTTAGACCAGGCATTGTCTTTCAAGCAAAATGGCCACAGAAAACGAAGATTAATGTAGCATACTAAACTGTGTAAAACACATGCTGCTCAGGAAAGATAAGCCTTAATTGACAATGTCAACAACATGAGATCTGCTGTGTTAAATAACTTTCAATTTAACTTTTCCATTTACCCTTTGAAGATCTTATGAGTCATTTTTGTTTTGTTTTGTTTGTTTTCTCTATATGTCTGAAAACAGATTGTCTTATCTATCTGCTCAGTCTGCTACACTGTTGTATTCATGGGTGGAACTCAATAATCATATATTCATTAAATGAGGAATAAATAATCCACTAAACATCCTCTAGGTCTGAGCAGGAAATGGATAAAGTTAAATTGTATTGATTTGCCAAATTAAAATAGAGCTCAGCTTCCACTACATCATAAGAGAAATTCTAACACAGTACTAGCCAGCAGAAATTTATACAGAGATTGGAAATTCTATAACTGTTCAGAGCAGTTCAGTCACTCAGTCATGTCCAACTCTTTGCGACCCCATTAATTGCAGCACGCCAGGCCTCCCTGTCCATCACCAATTCCCAGAATTCACTCAAACTCATGTGCATCAAGTCGTTGATGCTATCCAGCCATTTCATCCTCTGTCGTCCCCTTCTCCTTCTGCCTCCAATCCCTTCCAGCATCAGGGTTTTTTCCAATGAGTCAACTCTTTGCTTCAGGTGGCCAAAGTATTAGAGTTTCAGCCTCATCATCAGTCCTTTAAATGAATACCCAGGACTGGTGTCCTTTAGGATGGACTGATTGGACCTCCTTTCAGGTCAAGGGACTCTCAAGAGTCTTCTCTAACACCAAGATTCAAAAGCATCAATTCTTTGGTGCTCAGCTTTCTTCACAGTCCAACTCTCACATCCATGCATGACTGCTGGAAA
>SJYV01011119.1:201828-232022 GCA_006410875.1 Neotragus pygmaeus | reverse complement strand
TTGTGATCCACACAGTCAAAGGCTTTGGCATAGTCAACAAAGCAGAAATAAATGTTTTTCTGGGACTCTCTTTCTTTTTTGATGATCCAGTAGATGTTGGCAATTTGATCTCTGGTTCCTCTGTCTTTTCTAAAACAAGCTTGAACCTCTGGAAATTCATGATTCACGTATTGCTAAAGCCTGGCTTGGAGAATTTTGAGCATTACTTTATTAGCATGTGAGATGAGTGCAATTGTGCGGTAGTTTGAGCATTCTTTGCCATTGTCTTTCTTAGGGATAGGAATGAAAACTGACCTTTTCCAGTCCTGTGGCCACTGCTGAGTTTTCCAAATTTGCTGGCATATTGAGTGCAGCACTTTCACAGCATCATATTTCAGGATTTTATTTATTTATTTTTATTTTATTTTATTTTTTTTACTTTATTTTACTTTACAATACTCTATTGTTTTTGCCATACATTAACATGAATCCACCACAGGTGTACATGAGCTCCCAATCCTGAATCCCCCTCACACCTCCCACCCCACAACCTCTCTTTGGATCATCCTCATGCACCAGCCCCAAGCATTCTGCATCCTGCATTGAACATAGACCAATGCCTCATTTCTTACATGATAGTATACATGTTTTCAGGATTTTAAATAGCTCAACTGGAATTCCATCACCTCTACTAGCTTTGTTCATAGTGATTCTTCCCTAAGGCCCACTTGACTAGACATTCCCGGATGTCTGGCTCTAGGTGAGTGCTCACACCATTGTGATTATCTGGGTTGTGAAGATCTTTTTTATACAGTTCTTCTGTGTATTCTTGCCACCTCTTCTTAATATCTTCTACTTCTGTTAGGTCCATACCATTTCTGTCTTTTATCGAGGCCATCTTTGCATGAAATATTCCCTTGGTATCTCTAATTTTCTTGAAGATATCTCTAGTGTCTCCCATTCTGTATAACTGTGCTGCCTAATGAAATAACCACTAGCTACACACGGCTATTGAAATATAGCTAATACCACTTAGGAACTGTAGTTTTCATTTAAGCAAAATTAAATTTAAATAGACATAGTTGGCTAGTGGCTACCATATTGAACAATGTAGTTCTAGAATCTTTCCAAGTTTGATATACGTGACCGTCTCACCTAAGTGTCTAAAAGTGCCTGGTTGTTTTATGTTTATATGAATCAGTCCTTGTCCTGCAAGGGCATAAATGTTAGATATCCTCTTTGGGACCAAACTTTATGTTTTTGAAATTCCAATATCTTCCTGCTTACCTTTCTCACTTCTTATGTAACTTCTGAACTTTGCAATGTGCAGCCAGATACATTTTTCTCATCCATGAGGACCTTCATGGCTCCACTCTTTATAAGGGGACATAGTTATAGCAGGACATCACAAAGAAACTGTCTAAGTGAAGAGTATCAGAACCCTTCCAAGCAATAATACAGCTCTCTTCCATAAATACAAGCAGGTGTGTCCAAGGAGACACACTAAAGGCTATTAGTGTCTGTATTCCTTGGACTTCACCACTTCACTACAAGAACAACACCTTAAGAGCTGAGCTGAGATGGGAATTCTTGTTCAAATTATTTCTGGGGCAATGATCTGGAGACAGTTTTTGCTGGAAGATGGCAGGTGGTGGAGGAAGCTAGCAAGATATGTGATCTCAATTGAAGTCTAGGGATACCAAGGGGAAGCTCTAGACCACAGATTGCACCATGAATATCAGTTGCCTTGAGGTATTGGGAACCACATTTAGAACCTTGTTCAGTTCAGTTCAGTTCAGTTCAGTTGCTCAGTCATGTCTGACTCTTTGCAACCCCATGAATCGCATCACAACAGGCTTCCCTGTCCATTACCAACTCCCAGAGTTCACTCAGACTCACGTCCATCTGGTCAGTGATGCCACCCAGCCATCTCATCCTCTGTCGTCCCCTTCTCCTCCTGCCCCCATCCCTCCCAGCATCAGAGTCTTTTCCAATGAGTCAACTTTTCGCATCAGGTGGCCAAAGTACTCATCCATAATTGAGGTACACTAGGATGGGAAGTGGTAGCAGACAAAAGAAGGAACAGACAGTTCCAGTTGTCAGTGAGCACATAGCTGGAGATTGACTCCACCTGTTGAAAGGGATCAGAGTGGAGCCCTAAGGACATTCCCAGCAGAACCACTTCTGACCCCAATAACTACACCTTCTCTTCTCTGCCTTCTTGACTTTCTGTATCTTAAACATGGCTTCCAGGAACCCTCAATTAATACTTGACCCCAATGTCCTCCAGGTTTGTTGGTATAAGACAAAGTGCATCCTACACAGTGGGACTGAGCTCACACACAGGGCTGGCTGGCTCGTGGATGCACCATGGATTAACTTCCCTTTCTTCCTTGCCTCATCTCCGTTACCCTCACCTGGCTTCCTAGGGTCAAGTTACCAAGTGAACTGCTTACACTCAACTCCATGTCTCCTAGTTGACTTCTGAGGAAGCCAAACTAAGTAATCCACATAGAGTGCAAGCTTTCCCCTGCCTCCACCAGGTATTGCTCCTAAGGATTCCTTAATTATGACAACAGGGTCTCATTTGGATCCAAATTCTCCCTTTTTACATGAATCTCCTTTTATGATTTTCCTTTTTTCTCCCTACAAATTGGCCTCAACATTGTCAAAAGGCAAATGAAAATATGTTCAACATCTCTAATTATTGGAGAATTGCATATCAAAACTACAATGAGTTATCACCTCACAACTGTCGGAATGGCTGTCATTAAAAAAAAAAAATCTACAAACAATAAATGCTGGAGAGGATGTGGAAAAAAGGAAACCCTCCTACACTATTTGTGGAAATGTAAATTGGTACAGCCACTATGGAAAACAGTATGGAGATTCCTTTAAAAACTAAAAATAGAACCATCATATGACCCAGCAATCCTGCTCTTGGTCATAAACCTGGAGAAAACCATATTTTGAAAAGATATTGCACCGTAACGTTTATTGCAATGCTGTTTGCAATAGCCAAGACAAGGAAACAATCTAATTGACAAACATCATAAGATATCACTTATAAGTGAAAGCCAATTAAAATGATACAGATGAATTTATTTACAAAATAGAAAGAGACTCACTGAGCTGTGAGAAATTAAAATTATGATTATCAAAGGGGAAACATAGAGGAAAATGATAAATTAGCAGTTTGAGATTAACACATACACACTACTCTATATGGGACTTCCCAGGTGGCTCCATGTTAAAAAAATCTGCCTGCCAATGTAGAAACTATGAGTTCAATCTCTGGGTCAGGAATATTCCCTGGAGAAGGGAATGGTAACCCACTCCAGTGCTCTTGCCTGGGAAATCTCATGGACAGAGGAGCCTGGCAAGGTAGAGTCCACGGAGTGACAAGAGTCGTACAGGACTTAGTGACTAAACCACTACCACCCACTACTATACATAAAGTATATAATCAAGAAGGACTTATTATATAACACAGGGAACTCTACTCAATATTCTGTAATAACATATAAGCGAAAATAATCTGAAAAAAAGTGGAAATTTATATGTATACATACATACATATTTCGTTTCAGTCACTCAGTCATGTCTGACTCTTTGCAAGCCCATGTACTGAAGTACTCCAGGCCTCCCTGTCCATCACCAACTCCCAGAGTTTACTCAAACTCATGTCCATCGAGTTGATGATGCCATCCAACCATCTCATCCTCTGTCATCTCCTTCTCCTTCCACCTTCAATCTTTCCCAGCATCAGGGTCTTTTCCAGAGAGTCAGTTCTTCAAATCAGGTGGCCAAAGTATTGAAGTTTCAGCTTCAGCATCAGTTCTTCCAATAAATATTCGGGAATGATTTCCTTTAGGATGGACTGGTTGCATTTCCTTGCAGTTCAAGGGACTCTCAAGAGTCTTCTCCAACACCACAGTTCAAAAGCATTAATTCTTCAGTGTTCAGCTTTCTTTATAGTTCAACTCTCACATCCATACATGACTACTGGAAAATATGGACCTTTGTAGGCAAAGGAATGTCTTTGCTTNCTCTCAAGAGTCTTCTCCAACACCACAGTTCAAAAGCATTAATTCTTCAGTGTTCAGCTTTCTTTATAGTTCAACTCTCACATCCATACATGACTACTGGAAAATATGTAGCTTTCACTAGACAGACCTTTGTTGGCAAATTAATGTCTCTGCTTTTTTAATATGCTGTCTAGGTTGGTCATAATTGTTCTTCCAAGGAGCAAGTGTCTTTTAATTTCATGTCTGCAGTCATCATATACTGTGATTCTGGAGTCCAAAAAAATAAAGTCTGTCACTGTTTCCCCATCTATTTGCCATGAAGTGATGGTACCAGATGCCATGATCTTAGTTTTATGAATTTTGAGTTTTAAGCCAACTTTTTCACTCTTCTCTTTCACTTTCATCAAGAAGCTCTTTAGTTCTTCTTCTCTTTCTGCCATGAGTGGTGTCATTTGCATATCTGAGGTTATTGATATTTCTCCCAGCAATCTTGATTCCAGCTTGTGCTTCATCCAGCCCAGCATTTCTCATGATGTACTCTGCATAGAAGTTAAATAAGCAGGGTGACAATATACAGCCTTGATGTACTCCATTCCCTATTTGTAACCAGTCTGTTATTCCATGTCCAGTTCTAACTGTTGCTTCCTGTCCTGCATGCAGGTTTCTCAAGAGACAAATCAGGTGGTCTGGTGCTCCCATCTCTTGAAGAATTTTCCACAGTTCATTGTGATCCACACAGTTGAAAGCTTTGAGTAATCAACAAAGCAGAAGTAGATGTTTTTCTGAAACTCTCTTTCTTTTTTGCTGATCCAATAGATGTTGGCAGTTTAATCTCTGTTTCCTATGAGCCATGTGTAGGGCCACCCAAGATGGACAGGTCATGGTGGAGTGTTCTGACAAAACGTGGTCCACTGGAAAAGAGTATGGCAAACCATTTCAGCATTTTTGCCTTGAGAACCCCATGAACAATGTGAAAAGGCAAAAACATAGGACACTGACAAGTTGGTAGGTGCCCAATATGCTACTGGAGATCAGTGGAGGAAAAACTCCAGAAAGACTGAAGAGAAGGAGCCAAAGTAAAAACAACACCCAGTTATGGATATGACTGATGATGGAAGTAAGTCTGATTCTGTAAAGAGCAATATCGCATAGGAACCTGGAATGCTAAGTCCATGAATCAAGGAAAATTGAACGTAGTCAAACAGGAGATGGCAAGAGTGAACATAGATGTTTTAGGAATCAGTGAACTAAATTGCACTGGAATGCGTGAATTTAACTCCAGTGACCATTATATCTACTACTGTGGGCAAGAATCCCTTAGAAGAAATGGAGTAGCCCTCATAGTCAACANTAAGTCTGACTTTAAGTTACCATCTGTTTTTATGGGTGAGGGATTGGGGATAAAATTGGAGGAGTGTCCATCTTTAGATCCAGAGGCAATTTCATGTTGCTTTTTTGTTTGTAATCATCAAGAATAGTATGTTGGGTTTAAACTAACTTGGATCATGAAACAAATGAAGAATTCTACTCTTCTCAGTAAAATAGTAGAACTGAAACTTCAGAAGCGCTTTCATCCAGTGTCTCCCAAACCACTCAGTATGTCATGAATACCTTTCTCAAGATACAGATTTCTGGGTTAGGCCCCTGCATCAGTTATCAAGGAGTGAGCCAAAGAATTTGTCATCTTCACAAGCACTCCAAGTGATTTCTGATGATGGAGCACATTTGAGAATCTAATCCAATCTAACCTCAGGACCTGAGCTGGATCTTTGAACCAGATCTCTTGGATTTCATTTCGATCTTCTCCCCTAAAGTAAAATCACATAGCATGTAGAGTATGATGCTAAGAACAAACTAAGTGATAATCTTCAAATTATTCAGGATCCCATGTTCTAGATTCTATACAAATATAAGGCGAAGTTATTTTCCCCTTCTTTTCCTTTGAAATTTCATTAAATTCCTTTCAATTCAAAATGTAGGATTTGTGGGGGTTGTAACTACTGATTATTGATACAGCAGCCACAATTACAGAGACCCCTGCTTAAGTTAACACCTGCAACATGTCAAGTGCAGGTTTCTCTTTGTATGTTACATCTCAACCTGGAGAACAATTAAGAAATAGAAAGCTAGTGTGTGTACACTGTGTCTTAAGAGTAACTGCAAATAGTATCTTCAGGCTACTCGCATCATTTGTGAAAACACATATATTGTTTGGTGGAAGGAGCAAAATTTTTTGCCATAGTAACCACAGCAACCCTGAGTGTCTTGCCTGTTAGCTGTAATGCTGGGAACAACTTCAAAAGCAGGGGAAAGGCCTTGGCAATTATCATCCAGAGAGTGACCCTTCATTTTAAGAGCTTAGGCTGAAATTCCTGGGTTTGGAAACTACTTAACTTGATGTGTTAATGAATGCTAACATTAATTATTCCAATTTGGTTAATTTGGGGAGGATTAATAAGCTGTGGTGGAGAAGGCAATGGCAACCCACTCCAGTACTTTTGCCTGGCAAATCCCATGGACGGAGGAGCCTGGTAGGCTGCAGTCCATGGGGTTGCTAAGAGTCGGACACGACCGAGCAACTTCACTTTCACTTTTTACTTTCACGCATTGGAGAAGGAAATGGCAACCCACTCCAGTGTTCTTGCCTGGAGAATCCCAGTGATTGGGGAGCCTGTGGGCTGCCATTTATGGGGTCGCACAGAGTCGGACACAACTGAAGCGATTTAGCAGCAGCAGCAATAAGATATGATTTTCTACTGTGGGCAAAAGGAAGCTGTGATTTTCTTTAGACAAATTTGAAGGAATATTTTCACCATTACCTAGTCCCCCTTTTGTTTTGTTTGGATTTGATTTGAGTCAATCTATTGTGATTGTATTCTTTGCGAGATAGTGGGGGAAATGACTTATTTTCTTTCTTCTACCATTGACATAAATTGTTATCATATATAACTATAATAAGTATACTTAGAATAAATGAAGGACAAACACTAAAGTGGACAAGGAAGTCTAATTGTGGACACAAGGGTAAAGGGAAATAGGTAAGGTTTGAGAATTTTTGTATCAAAAATTGTGATGGTCACACAGAGTTCTACATTATACCACTGGTTTTCAAGTCACTACATGTATTCTTCATGCAGTAACAATGTACAAATGAGTCTTGGTTTATAAAAGAAAGACATGCTGATAATAAAAATTAGGTTATATGCAAAAAGCATAAAAGAATAAAATTACTCATATTTTCATTTCTCAGAAGAAATCACCATACATATTTCTTTTTTATCGTGCTTTAATATTGTTGAGGTGGTACAACTTACAAAACCTTGCTTTTTTCACTCAAGAAGAGACGGGTCTCATGAAATGGGCAGCAGGAAAAACTGAGTTGAAATAAAGAGTAGGTTCAGAATAATTGTGGATTTCTTGGAAAAATAATATCTCCTCCTACTTGGGCCTCCCTGTCAGTTATGAGAAGTTGAGAGAGGACAGAATCGATTGGGAACCGTGGACATATTGGTTACTGCAATGTTGATTGATAAAAATATACTTCTTGAACTGGCAGCTCAGAATTTCTACTCAAATGTCTCCTTCCTGTATTTTCCTTCTTTATTGATTTTTGGGTTGTTAGAATGTTTTTCTGTTATATAATTGTCCCAAATAGCAGTGCTAGAGTCATGAGTCTCAGGTGTTCTGCAAATGCTGGATCTCAGTTTCCTCAACTATAATATAGGCATTATTCTATTTATTCCACAAGATATTCTATATGCATTAAGGTAGGTTAAACTGCAGTGTCAAATAGATTTCAGCATGCAATAGCTTAAACAAAATAAGTCTTTAGTTCTCGTTAATAATGTAGTTAACATGTGATGGGGCAAGAATCTGCCATCTTTCCATGCTGAGATCCTGACAGCTTCTAGGTCCCTGTTGGCTGCCTCCATCAGTGGTGACAGGAGAAAGCAAGTAGGGAGGAGACCTGATGGCCTGCAGGTGACGTATCTTCTTTCCACTCACATTTTTATTGGGGAGAACTTGTCCATAAGGGTTTAACTTGAATGGTATTGGGAGCTGAAAAGTGCAGTTAACCCATTCACCCTCCATAGTCCTATTATCACAAAAGGAGGAGATAATGGATATTAGTAAATATCCAGCACTGTATTCACATCTTGCAAAACACTGAATAAAAGACGTTACAGAGTGAGAACTGAGCATACTTCCTTTCTTTCTTTTGCTGCATTTGAATCTACTCAGGGGGGTAAAAAAAAAAATTATGAAACAAAAGGTTAAAAGTACTGTTGCTGAAATTTGACCAGATTGACTCTCAGAGAATGACTTGGATGAAGCAAAAAGAAATAGCTTTATTGAAGGCCCATGTTTATTGAAGAAGTCCAGGCAACTGGTGCTTAAAAGACCCGAATACCCCAAAGGATTTCAGAGACAGGTTTTTAAAGAGAAGGTGAGAGAGGGGGGTCTTATGTGGGTGATCAGCTCATGGATATTCTTCTGATTGGTTGGTGGTGAGGTAATTGTGAGTCAGCATCATCAAATTTCTGGTTCTAACTGGTCTTGAGTCTACATGCTAATGAACAGCATATCATGAATTTCTTCCACCTGGTGGGGATTGCGACCCCATGGACTGTAGCCTACCAGGATCCTCTGCCCATGGGATTTTCCAGGCAAGAACACTGGAGTGGGTTGCCATTTCCTTCCCCAATGCATGAAAGTGAAAAGTGAAAGTGAAGTCGCTCAGTCGTGTCCGACTCTTAGCGACCCCATGGACTGCAGCCCACCAGGCTACTCTGACCATGGGATTTTCCAGGCAAGAATACTGGAGTGGATCGCCATTGCCTTCTCCATAAATATCTGCAAAACAGCTCAAAGAATGTGACTCAGACTATCTCTAGTGCTTGAGGAGGAGCTAAAAGTCCTTGACTTTGTTTAATGGCTAAAGTGTTATTATTTTGCCTCACTTCCTATTTTCCTTTTTTTTGTGTGTTTTCTCATTTCTCTAATTAAATTTATTTGTCTGTAAGGTTTGTCTACAGACAAATGGCAGGCAGAGGACATGGGGGTTGAGGTTGGGGGGCTCTATTCTGAGAAGGCCTTATCGGGACCTGCTCAGTTAAAGTCATTGTTGTTTAGTGACTAAGTCATGTCCAACTCTTTGTCACCCCGTAGACTGTAGCACGCCAGGCTTCCCTGTTCTCCACTATCTCCTGCTGCTGCTGCTGCTAAGTTGCTTCAGTCATGTCCAACTCTGTGCGACCCCAGAGATGGGAGCCCACCAGGCTTCCCCGTCCCTAGGATTCTCCAGGCAAAAACACTGGAGTGGGTTGCCATTTCCTTCTCCAATGCATGAAAGTAAAAAGTGAAAGTGAAGTCACTCAGTCCTGTCCGACTCTTAGCGACCCCGTGGACTGCAACCTATCAGGCTCCTCTGTCCATGGATTTTCCAGGCGAGAGTACTGGGGTGGGGTGCCATTGCCTTCTCCACTATCTCCTAGAGTTTGATCAAATTCATATCCATTGAGTCTGTGATATTATCTAACCATCTCATCCTCTATTGACCCCTTCTGCTTTTGCCTTCGATCTTTCCCAGCATCAGGGTCTTTTCCAATGAGTCAGTTTTTCACATTAGGTGGCCAAAGTATTGGAACTTCAGCTTCAGCAAGAGTCTTTTCAATGAATATTCAGGGTTGATTTCCTTTAGAATTGATTGGTTACATCTCCTACTGTCCAAGGTACTCTCAAGGGTCTTCTCCAGCACTACAATTCAAAAGCATCAATTCTTTCATCATAGTACTAGCTAATTATTGGGAGAAAATCGCTTGATCACTGGTAGAATATGCCTTATGGCCAAAGTAAGGCTCACTTCATGTTCTGTGCCTGCTTTGTTCTCAAGCCTGTTCCGAGGTAGCATCAAGCTCTCTCTGCAATGAGCAGCCAGATGGGGGTCATAAAGTTCTCAGTACCAAGAATGGGTCCAATTGACTCCTCCTGAGATGGCAAGAATGTAGTCTGGGACATGACTAAAATGACTTTCAGTCACATAGGTTGAAATCAAAAGGGGTTTATTGGTTAACCCTTCTAAATTTAAAAAAAAATCCAATGAGTCAGCCAATGCAATACTCTGAAGTGAAGTGAAGTGAAGTTGCTCAGTCCTGTCTGACTCTTTGCAAANGTTGGTGATGGACAGGGAGACCTGGCGTGCTGCGATTCATGGGGTCACAAAGAGTCGGACACAACTGAGTCACTGAACTGAACTGAACTGATAATGCAGGAGAGATAAGAGACAGTGGGTTCAATTCATGGGTTGGGAAGATCCCCTGGAGGAGGGCGTGGCAAACACTCCAGTATTCTTGCCTGGGGAATCCTACATACAAAAGAGCCTGGTGGACTATGGTCCATAGAGTTGCAAAGAGCTGGAAATGACTGAAGCAACTCAGCACAGCACAGTTTATAAAATGCTTGGCATGTAAGTCATTGAGAAGTTTGTTTCAAAAAATAAAAAGGATAAATCAATATAGTCTTGGCTGGTTTACTACAATGTCATAAATCAGCAGCATGCATATTTAAATTATTGAAGTATTTTATTTCCAAAATTGCTATGGTAAAATCAGAAGCCCTAAAAAATACTGCTCAAGAAGAATAATTTTTAAATTATTTTAAAATAGTAGAAAAATATGAGCAACCATGGGTTTAAATTATAATACAAGCATAACAGATTATAATTCAAGTTGTACAAAATTAAACCTGACACAGGATTTTTATCCACTGAGTCCACTGACATAGATACTGAATGCATTAACAATTTTGTTCTCTAAGCGATATCTGAAATATCTTTCAACTTAGTTTAAGATTGGTTTCCCCTCTCTTCAAAACAGAAATTAATTTAAATCTGTTTTTATTGTNTGGTCGCCCTGTGACAAGTTCCGGCCTGTTTGCTGCAGTGAACCTGTGCTGAGTTCTGGGCTGTGTTCCGCCGTGGGCTAGCAATTAATTCGGGGCTCTGTGCCGAGGTCGCCTTGCACAGATTTCTGGGCTCTGTGCCACGGTCCCTCTTTGCCAAGGTCCAGGCTGTGTGCCACGGTAGCCTTCCCCAGAGGTCCGGGCTATGCGTCTCGGTCCCCCTGCACTGAGGTCCGGGCTGAGTGCCACAGTCGCCCTGAGCTGATATCCGGCCTGTGTTCTGCAGACGCCCTGCGCCAAGGTCCAGCCTGTGTGCCAGTCACTCTACACCAAGGTACAGCCTGTGTGCCATTGTCACCCTATGCCGAGGTCCGGGCTGTGTTCTGCGATTGGCTAGCGACGAGTTCCTGGCTCTGTGCCACGGTCGCCCTGCACAGATTTATGGGCTCTGTGCTGTGGTCGCCCTTCACTGACGTTCAGGCTGTGTGCCACGGTCGCCCTGCGCCATGTTCCGGGCTGTGTGCCACGGTCACCTTCAGTCAAGGTCCGTGCTGTGTGCCAGAATTGCCCTGCATCGAGGTCAGGGATGTGTGCTGCGGTCTCCCTTCACTGAGTTTCGGGCTGTGGGCCGCGGTCACCCTTCACTGAGGTTCAGGCTGTTTTNGAGGGGTCAGAAACAGATCCTCCCTAGGGGAATGCAGACCAGGGTCACAGAAGATGACAGGGGACCCAAAGGAATGAGCACCTCGCATGCCGTGGAAGGGGCTGGGGATGTTGGTGTGGTGGTTAAGATAGCAGTAGTACCCACATGCAGAGAACCAGCGATGCCAAAGTGGTACACTTATGACCTCTCTGTGTCTGAAGTACGGGTGGTCCCAAAGGGAAACAAGTACTTCCAAAAGGGAATACTTACAGATGCCGGTTCTGGTACCCTTTCTCTGCCCGAGGCTAACCCTGTTAGGAGACTCTTCATTCTCCGGCATGTGGCATGAATGGTTCCTTGATTTTAAACAGATTATGAACAACCGCCAGATGACCATCATGGTCAGCGACCGAGATGAAGACTTGCATATCTCAATGATGGTTTTGAAGAACAGTGAGGGAGCCTGAGGACAGCAGGGTGCAGGAGCTTGGAAGGAAAGTAAAATTTGGGGAATCCTATGACCCGGCTGCATGTGTTTGCCATGAGCCTTTGAAAGGAAAATTAGAAGAAGCTAATGCTTTCCTGGCAGGCANACTTGCATATCTCAATGATGGTTTTGAAGAACAGTGAGGGAGCCTGAGGACAGCAGGGTGCAGGAGCTTGGAAGGAAAGTAAAATTTGGGGAATCCTATGACCCGGCTGCATGTGTTTGCCATGAGCCTTTGAAAGGAAAATTAGAAGAAGCTAATGCTTTCCTGGCAGGCAAGCTGCAGATCCTAGAAACTTGTGCACCTTCACCATTTGCATTCTCCCGGTCCTGACAGGTACCAGAATGAGGCCATCCCCAGGTCTGCTGCAAGCTGGAATTTTCCTTTCAGGAAAACCCATGCTTCAGTAACAGAGATCGATATCGAGTACCACTTTGGCATCACTGGAGTGACCTGGCTCCCAGGGCAGTGTGGGTGTGTGGGAGAGGGAGTCAAATGCACAAACTACCTGAATCTTTGCTGTCTCCCCTGTCCTCCTTCATGACATAGGATATGTACATCCTCTCCGGTTCACTGCTTCTGTGAGGATGGAAGGGGAGCTCCCAATCAAGCTGGACACCAGCAACGTGAACATCCTCAACTGGTCCTTGGACCATAACTCCTCAGGATGTAATAGGATTGCTGAGGTGGGGTCCTTCTGGGCCTTCCCAGAATGGATGATTGGTGTTGGGATTCTTGGCTGCCCATGGGATGGCTCGGGGCTTTTCATACATATNTCTTCCCAACCCAGGGATTGAACCCTGGTCTTCCACATTGTAGGCAGACGCTTTACCATCTGAGCCACCAAGCAAGGTTCTTAATAAAAGGTTCTTATTTCTTTTTTCTTTAGTTGAAGTATAGTTGATTAACAATGTCATGTTAGTTTCAAGTGCACAGCACAGTGAATCAGTTATATATCCATATGTATCTATTTTTTCAAATGATTTTCTATTATAGGTTATCACAGAACATGAGTATAGTTCCCTGTGCTATATATTAATAATAGATCTTTGTTCTCATATTACATATCTGTTAATCCCTAACTCTTAATTTATGCATCCCCCCTTTTCCCTTAACAACCATAAATTTGTTTTCATTAAGTCTATTTTTGTTTTATATACTGCATTCATTTGTAAATTTTTTCAGATTCTACATAT
This sequence comes from Neotragus pygmaeus, assembly GCA_006410875.1. Taxonomy (NCBI): domain Eukaryota; kingdom Metazoa; phylum Chordata; class Mammalia; order Artiodactyla; family Bovidae; genus Neotragus; species Neotragus pygmaeus. Next base: position 218,788 of record SJYV01011119.1, on the reverse strand, counting down.
AAACAATATCATATGATATTTGTCTTTGTCTGGCTTACATCACTTAGTATGATAATCACTAGGTCCATTCATATTGCTGAAAATGGCATTATTCCATCCTTCTCTATGGCTGAGTAACATTCCATTCTATATACATACCTCATCTTCCTTATTCACTATCAGTTAATGGATATTTATGTTGCTTACATATCTTGGTTATTGTAAATAATGTTACCATGAACATTGGGGTACATCCTTAGCATAGAAATTCTACAATAAGTCTCACTCGGGATTCAGATGCCTTGTAGACTCTTGGGTCAGTAAGAATGAATATATACCTCTTTGTTCCTATGTAAAATGAAAACAGAAAATTTAGGCCACAAGTCTTCCAAAGAAGGAGGAAATTATATGGATCTTCTTCAGAGTTTCAGTGTGTCAATTGATAAAATTTCAGGGCCCAAAGGCTTAGGTTTATATGCTAGAAAGTTCCTGTGTGTCAAACATATGGACTCACAGGGAGACTCACAGTTGGGACCTTCTCTTTCATGTCTCTCTGAGATGTTGCATGTGCTGTTTACTTGGCCCTTGGTTTCTCCAACTTTGTCTCACCTTGTTTGTTAGGAAAATGACCGTGCTTCCTTCAGCTTGCAGCTCCACTATCACTGTCTCTTGGTCTTTCTGATCACCTACGGAAGCATTCTGTAATCTGTGCTTCTATCAAACCTTGTTTACTTCACTGAAGGTTTTCTTTCACATCACATTACATATTTTTGTTTGTGTGTCCCTCTCTCTCATTATCCAGCACACTCCTGATGCTCAGTGAGGATCTGTTGTATAAGTGATCACTAACTTTTCAAAGACATAGTTAATGATCATGAATCTTTGCATCCACAGAAAAACGTCTGGCCCATGGCAGATTCACAGCATGTATTTGGAGAGAGCTAAGGATCAGGGAAAAGAAAGAGAAGAATGAAAGAAGAAAGCAAAGAAGGAAACAAGAAAAGACCAGTCAGACAAAGGATATAAGTCATATTAAAGGTTGAGGTTATAAAAAAAATAGAAAGTAGATCAAATAAATCCCATTAGGAATCCAGAAGAAGAAAACTATAATAATAGACAAAAAAAAAAAAAAGGGAAAAATCAAAGAAGAAACAACATTTGAGTTGAATCTTAAACCACAGAAGAGAATTTAATGGAAGGGAACAATGAAAATTGGGTCAAGAATGTTTTGTGCATCACTGTTTACAATAGCCAAGACANAAAAAAAAAAAACAAAAAAAAAAAAAAAAAAAAAAAAAAAGGGAAAAATCATAGAAGAAACAACATTTGAGTTGAATCTTAAACCACAGAAGAGAATTTAATGGAAGGGAACAATGAAAATTGGGTCAAGAATGTTTTGTGCATCACTGTTTACAATAGCCAAGACATAGAAGCAGCCTAAATATCCACTGACATATTAATGGATAAAGAAGATGTGGTTTATGCATACAATGGAATACTACTCAGCCATAAAAAAGAATGAAATAATTTCATTTGTCATTTGGATGGACCTAGAGATTATCATCGGAGAAAGCAATGGCACCCCACTCCAGTACTCTTGCCTGGAAAATCCCATGGTCGAAGGAGCCTGGTAGGCTGCAGTCCATGGAGTCTCAAAGACTCGGACATGACTGAGCGACTTCCCTTTCACTTTTCACTTTCATGCACTGGAGAAGGAAATGGCAACCCACTCCAGTGTTCTTGCCTGGATTATCCCAGAGATGGGGGAGCCTAGTGGGCTGCAGTCTATGGGGTCGCACAGAGTCGGACATCACTGAAGCGACTTAGCAGCAGCAGCAGCAGAGATTATCATAGGGCTTCCCTGGTAGCTCAACTGGTAAAGAATCCACCNTGTTCTTGCCTGGATTATCCCAGAGATGGGGGAGCCTAGTGGGGTGCAGTCTATGGGGTCGCACAGAGTCAGACACCACTGAAGCGACTTAGCAGCAGCAGCAGCAGAGATTATCATAGGGCTTCCCTGGTAGCTCAACTGGTAAAGAATCCACCTGCAATTAAGGTGACCCCAGTTCAATTCCTGGGCCAGTAAGATCCCCTAGAGAAGGAGTTGGCTGCCCACTCCAGTATTCATAGTCTTCCCTGGTGTTTCAGACGGCAAAGAATCACTTGCAATGTAGGAGATCTGGATTCGATCCCTGGGTTGGGAAGATCCCCTGGAGGAGGGCATGGCAACCCACTCCAGTATTCGTGCTTGGAAAATCCCATGGATAGAGGAGCTTGGCAGGCTACAGTCTATAGGGTCACAAAGAGTTGGACATTACTGAGTGACTAAGCACAGCNTATGGCAAAGCCAATAGAGTATTGTAAAGTAAAATAAAGTAAAAATAAATAAATAAAGAAAGAAAAATAAAGAAAAGAATCTTAGCACATTTCAAATATGGTTTGATCTCCTTACTGTCCGAGGGATTCTCAAGAGTCCTCTCCAACACCACAGTTGGAAAGCATCAGTTCTTCAGTGCTCAGCCTTCTTCATTGTCCAACACTCACATATGGATATGACTACTGAAAAAACCATAGCTTTGACTATATGGACTTTTGTGGGAAATGTGATATCTCTGCTTTTTAATACACTGTCTATATTTGTCATAGCTTTTCTTCCAAGGAGCAAGTGTCTTTTAATTTCCTGGCTTCAGTCACCATCTGCTGTGATTTTGGAGCTAGCTCCCAAAACTAAAGTATGTCACTCTTTCCATTGTTTCCCTATCTATTTACCATGAAATTATAGGACAAAATGCCATGATGTTTGTTTTTTGAATGTTGAGTTTTAAGCTGGCTTTTTAACTCTCCTCTTCCACCATCACTGAGAGGCTCATTTGTTCCTCTGTGTTTTCTTCCATTAGGGTGGTGTCATGGCATATCTGAGGTTATTGGTATTGCTACAGGGCAGTCTTGATTCTAGCTTGTGATTCATCCAGCCTGGGATTTCTCATGATGTACTCTGCATGTAAGTTAAGTAAGCAGGGTGACAATATACAGCCTTGATATACCCTTTTCCCAATTTTGAACTAGTCAGTTATTCTATGTACAGTTCTAATTGTTGCTTCTTGATCTGCATCCAGGTTTCTCAGGAGGCAGTTAGGGTGGTCTGGTATTCCCAACTCTTTAAAAATTTTCCAGTTTGTTGTGATCCACACAGTCAAAGGCTTTAGTGTAGTCAATGAAGCAGAAGGAGATGTGTTTTTCTGAAATTCCCTTGCCTTCTTTATGATCCAGTGGATTTGGCAATTTGAAGTTTGGTTCCTCTGCCTTTCTAAATCCAGTGTGTACATCTGTAAGTTCTCAGCCATGCACTGTTGAAGCCTAGCTTGAAGGATTTTAAGCATTACCTTACTAGTATGTGAAATGAGTGCAGTTTCAGTCCTTAGTCCCTTGTGTTTCAGTGTTCAAACCCTGATTGATTCAAATACAATTCACTCATGATTTATTTAAACATAAATCCACTTATGTCTCCTACATACAACATGTAAGTGTTCCAAACATACATTTCCCTTTATATGCACTTATATGTTCCTTTATATTCTGCTATGTATCACTCTGAAATTTCAAAGATGGCCACCAATGCATGTGTTTTGATATAAAGTCCTCTATTTTTATTTTTTAATTTATTGTTTAATCTTCTTTAATTTTATTGAAGTATAGTTGATTTACAATGTTCTGTCAATTTCTGCTGTACAGTAGAGTGATTGTTATATGTGTATATATCCTCTTTATTTAAATATTTTATTTATTTATTTGAATGCATCAGATCTTAGCTGCAGCACATAGGATCTTCCATTGTGGTGCATGATCTCTCTAACTGTGGCTTGAGGTCATATTTGCTCCAGCACTGGGGATCTTAGTTCACTGACTGGGGACTGATCCCACATCTCCTGCATTGCAGGGTGGATTCTTAACTACCAGATCCCCAGGGAAGTCCCCACATTCTTTTTTTTTTTTTAGTATTATTTTCCATTCTGGGGTACCACAGGATATTGAGTATTGTTCACTCTGCTATACAGTAGACCTTGCAGGTTTTCACAAGACTTTCTTTTAAACCACCTCATCCATATTGCTGCTGACTGATTTTGTACAAGTTAATCAGGATTCTTCTTCTCTTTCCATGTCTCTGAAGTATATTATCTGAGTATACTGCATTTTATCAATATCAGGTTTAGAGCTTTCTCTTCTAAAATCATTTGCCACTTCCCAAATACATTAGCCCTATAGTCTTTCATGATAGAATCCTTTGGCCTAGATGATATGATGTTCTGTGATTTTCTGTAGCTTTCTGGAGTCTGTCTTTTATGAAAGGGTTTGCATATGCTATTTACCGCCTCTCTTACATAAAGGTCAATTGAAACAATGGACTATACATTTGTGTCATCTGTTCCCCAATTTCATCCTTGAGTGCCCTCTAAACTCTCTGGGAGAGGCTCTCTGATCTTCATGATTTATACACATTTGTTCTGCCAATTTGGCCCTAAAACATCCTGAGTATTGATCATTGTCTGATATAGTATTTCAAGCCTACCAATTTCAGAAAACAATTTGAGAGTGAGAATCTCGTTACCGTCAACATATATATCTTTTAAACTCTTATCAGACACCATATACCATGCTGTGTATTAGGCATAACAAGGAGCTTGAAGATGTAATTAACTTCCCATGGATTAAACTATTAAGGACATGCTGCAACCCAGCCTATATGTATAACTAGCACAGATGGTAGTTCAGATGCACTAAGCTGTCAAGGTGTGCTTAACAGTATATGGGTGGGAGGAACTTGGATGAGTTGAAAGAGAAGGGACCAGGTTTAAGTTACTTTGGCTTCCTGGAAACTACAAAATGTGGTATGCCTAATAAAAATTACATAAAGCTAGGAAGGTAGAAAAGGGATATTGCGGGAAGAGAAGAACATTCATAGCAGGAGTGTTACCTAACTGAACTAGGGTCCTCTTGCTTGACTTGGAGCAAAGTTGATCTACTGACACTGGGTTGTAATGGAGGAAAGTACAGTATTTATTGCAGGCCTCCAAGCAAGGAAAACAAGCAGCTCATAGACAAAAGACCTGAAGTCCCCAGTGACTTTTGCAGATGGGATTTTTAAGGACAGTGTGAGAAATGAGTGATCAATCAGCTTATACACAATTCTCTGATTGGTTGATGGTGACAATATAGTGACAATATAGAGTGTCGATCATCAGTGCTCTGTTTGCAATCCATCTGGAATCCACAGGCTGCTGGTCAGCATGTAGTTAACTTCTTCCACTTGGTGGAGATTTCAGTACCTGCAAAACAACACAAGATTATGGTTCAGAAAATTATCTACAGCCCTTGAGGAGGAACTAAAGGTCCTTGACTTTGTTTTCTGGCTAAACTATTATTATTTTGTCTAACTTGACTGCTTTTCTTTGTCTCTGCATAGTCTCACTTCTCTGATTAAATTTGCTCTTTGGAACTTGAGGAAAGCCTCAGAGGCTAATGATTTTCTCAAACAAGAGGGAGAAATATGAGGATCTGTCCTCAGAAAGGCCTCACAGTGTCCTTCTTGGTTTAGGAGAAACAACTTAAAGGAAAGAAACTACAAGAAACAGCTTAAAGGAAAAATACAAATTTTGAAGACACCCAAATTAATAAGATTAGGTACAAGATTTCCCTGGTCATTTGTAAAAGGTAAACCTGGAGAGGGAGACAAATCTAGCCAGTCTAGATTTGTAGCCTATTAGCATCACTGTGGAGAAGGCAATGGCACCCAACTCCAGTACTCTTGCCTGGAAAATCCCATGGACAGTAGAGTCTGTAGAGCTGTAGTCCATGGGGTCACACAGACTGAAGCAACTTAGCAGTAGCAGCAGCAACAGATCACTGTATCTTCTTTAGCTATAGATCAAAACAACTAAGTTATTCTGTGTTCATCATTTTGTTTTGACATTTTTTTGTTAAAGCACAAAGACCATCAGAAAATGCTATTAAAACATTGAAAAATCTTGAAATTTTCAATTCAATCTTGAATTTCAAAATCTTCAAGATTTTGTTAATAGTTCTTTCTTTTATTCTCCCTTACACACATAAACACCTAAGCTTTTAATATAGCTGCTCATTTCCTAGCTGGACATTGTTAATAACTCTTTTAAGAGCTTGGCATGCTCAGAATCTTGCCCCTATTTTAATGGAGACTATTAATGCAAAAGCAAGATATCACCATGCATCAGGTCAAGGGAAATGCAGAGGCTTTTGATTAAGGTCAGATTCCAGTTTTATCATTAATTTATGGTTACTTTTATGATCTTGAAAATGCTACTCAGCCTCCTTGGAAGGATCATTGTCTCCATCCATGGCAGGCATATATCTAGAAACTTTCAGACCCTTTACATCCATTTTTCTACACTTCTCTGCTCAGACTCCTTGGTTTATGCCCTGCCTTGTAGAAATACATGGCAGTAAGCCCTGAGAATCACTATGGATCCAGTTTAGACCAGACAAGTAAAATTCTTCAAAGTTTAATATATGTTTCCCTTGAATAATCCTGATTCCATGCTAAGCATTTTTGTTGACCTTCGATTCTCTTATCACCAGATAAAACTGTGCAGAAAAGGTGAGTGAGAACAACTGGCCAGTCAACACTGTGTAAGCAACAGCTGGTCTTTACCTCGAACCAGCAGGCTTCCCTCCAACCCTCCGGCTCCACACTTAGCCCTTGAAAGTTTCTCACAGATGCCCATATGTTTTCCCTTCTTAATGTTAGAACTGCTGAAATGTTTCGGAGAACTTCCCAACATGGGGTCTACCCTCTTTCAGGAGTAAATACTTTTCGCACATTTACACACGTGGCATTTAAACACACACATATACAGAGAGTCAACATGTAGTCTTCGGGATTAATATTCATACAGACACTTTCCAGGGGAGAGCAGATGTTTGCAGTCTCTACAAACTGGTTGCATTTGTAATGGGAAAGGATCCAGCAGCTTATATCAAAGCAAGGAGGATGATCTGCTTAAAATTAATTTTTCTAAATCTACTGATTTTAGATTAATCTTATCACTAAGGTACTTAGTGGTTCACAGAGAACTTGACTTATAATTGTATTTCCAATATTTATAAACCAGTTCAGTTCTGGAACTACCCTCCTTAGATCATAAGAAATTAGAGTTAGTATCTCAGCTTTAACATGTAGCAAAGATTTAAATTTTCTTATGTAAATAAATTATGCTAGCTAGGTAGAATAACTACAAAAAATAACTCAACTGTCCTTTATTTATTTAGTATCAACTACCATGATTTTTTTCTTTTCACATAGATTATCTCAGGTTTTAAGTCTAATACCTAGAGATTCTGTGACTTTGATAAATAGCTAAAACCCTAGGAAGCTCAGTTTCCTCCTCTGTTAAGTGGATATAATGAGTGCACTATATCTGTAAAGGAGGGATTCTCAAAAATGAATGTGTATCAGAATGCCCCATAGGGTTATTAAGACACAGGTTGCTGGGCCATTCTTGGGGAGCTTCTGATCCAATAGATCTGAGGTGGGGCAGAAAATTTCCATTTATAACCTGAAGTTATAAAGGTGATACTGGCACAGCTCATAAGGGGATCTCACTTTGAGAACTAGCGTGTAAACTATAAATGGATGAATGCCTATAAGGTTTACAATCACTTTGCTCTATACCTGAAACTAACACAACATTGTATATCAACTAGACCTCAATTTAAAAAAAAAAACAGAAAAAAAGAAAAATAGATAAACAAGGATATATTGTACAGCACAGGGAATTATGCCAATTACCTTGTAATAACTTGTAATGGAGTATAACCTGTAAAAATATTGAGTCACTATGCTGTACACCTGAAAGTAATGCAATCTTGCAAAATAAATCAACTATACTTCAGTAAAAACTGCTCATTTTAAAAAATCAAGTGAACCTGAAACTATCATGACATTGTTAACCTGCCATACCCCGAAACAAAATAAAAATTTTCAAGTTTGAAAAAAACAAATAAATGATAAACTTGTTATCCTTATTAAATGTAGGTACAAGTGAAATACCTGGTGACGATACCCAGAGGACCTCACCTCTCAGGTTTCTTTCTTTTGAGTTTTGCATCTAAAATGGAAGCAAGTTGTAATATGCCAGATTTTTTTTTTTAATAAACTGAGTACTCAGTGAAGAAGGTGCGATCTCCTTGTGCTTACTGGCAAAAATATTTACCCACCCAGGCTCATTAAAGACAATTAGCTGAAAGTTCTGTTCGCAGACAGAAGAGCTAGAAAGGAGCCTAGGGGAGTTACTGATGCCTCAAGAAAAGGGCTCGAGTCCAAAGTCTGAAGCCCCAAGTGCCCGCTTGGCTCTAGCCAGATGGAAAGATTCCAGGCCAGTGGGGACCTCAAGGAGGCTAAGAGTCTCTCAAGTGTTTTTTTTAAAGTCCAAAGGAAAGTAAGCTTCATTAAGTTTATTATTTTAATGACAGTGGTTGATAGTAAGGGGAAAAGCATAACATAGAAACCACAAGTTTCTATTCCTGTTAAATACTGTTGTTACTTCAATGTTAATAAAAAGAGAGCATTGCAGGAGTTGATTTTGTGTTTCCAATCTAACCAATTGCTATTGTCCTTGGTGGAGGGTATCCTCCCCACAGCCTTGTAACCAGTGGCAACACTGCTCTTGTGGTGGCTCTCTAAATTCCAGCGATAAGCTGATTGATAGCACTAAATTTATCTAGACATTAGCCTTGACAATAATTGTCTAATTTAAGGACTCCAGAATTACTTGGAAATGAAATCTCAAGTCCATAGAACAAGGGAACAGTGCTTTTTTGTTTTGTTTAAGTACTGGAAGGAGAGAGAGGGACTCAGAAAAACTGGGCTGAAATTATTTTGACTTGAACATCACAGGTGCTTTGTTGTGTGGGAGGGAGATATAGTCGCAAATAGCAGTTAAAAAAAAATCTGTACCAGAAAATCATGGACCTCTAGCATCCTGTCTTATCTGATTGTAATTTAGGGTATCAAGTGTCTTTTAGGTAGGTGCATTCTGCATAGAATAAATTAAGGAGACTTCAAGAGTAAGAATGTAGATATCCTTAGTGAAAGGTAAGATAAATACATGGAAAGGTACATAGTGAAACGGTATGTGTAGATGGGCATAGAGATGAGAGCATAAAGTTTCTGACTTGTCAATAAAACAAGTGCTATGAATTTTTTTCACATTAAATCTTTTGATCTGGCAGCTGTTCATTCATCACTGTGTCCTATCTGTCCCTATTTTTAACCAGTGCAATATCTGAGGGCCAGAATCCCATTAAAGGACTCTGAAACAAAGTAGGAGGAACAGATGAAGGCTAAGAAGATAAGCCTGGAAAAGTTAGCACCATATTCTGATCAGCTCACCTGACTGTGTGTGATAATATCTGTGGATATGAAAGTCTCTAAGTACAGGTGAGAAAACGAAGAGTCCTGAGTAGAGTAGGGATCCAAGACAAAATCCACTTTTATTTATTTTGTATTGAAATATAGTTGATATACAATGCTGTGTTAGTTTCAGGTATGCAGCAAAGTGATTCAGGTATATACTGTGTATATATATATATATATATGTGTGTGTGTGTGTGTGTGTGTGTGTATATATATATGATTTTTTATATTTTCCTCCCTTATAGGTTATTAAGAAATATTGAGTAGGGTTCCCTGTGCTGTACAAGGGGTATTTGTTGATTATTTTATATATAGTAGTGTGTATATGTTAATTCTAACTTCCTAATCTATCATGGGCTGCCATCTATGGGGTTGCACAGAGTTGGACATGACTGAAGCGACTTAGCAGTAGCAGCAGCAGCAATCTATCCCTAACCCCCTTCTCCCCTTTCATAAACATGAGCTTGCTCTCTATGTCTGTGGGTCTATTTCTGAGTGGCGGTGACTTTATGCCTAAAATTTCTATATCCTGGTATCCCTCCTAACCTCCCCTACCTGGTGCATAAGTCTGTAGGTGTTGTGTTTCAGACACTGTGTCTATATGAGTGTTTTGAGTATGTGAGAATTTAAGAAGGGATATGTATGTACCAAGCCATAGTCTGGGAAGGGCACCTAAACGACTATGTATATATGGTGAATAACAAAATATTTGGGGAAGATCTTGTGCTTGTTAGCCACATTTTGCCTGAGGATCTATCCTTTGGTCCCCATTCCATGAAGCCAGTTGTCCTCTGGTGCTCCTGTCCAGAAACACCAGGGCTGCCATCACTGGTGCATGTGGCATCTGCAGATGCATTCCAGGGGGCTCACAGTGAGGCAAAATTGCACTGCTCGGCTGAGCCCAAGTTACCTTATCTCTGAGGCACCCCTAGGAGAGACAGGCAGCTGCCCAGCGTGGCTGGAGTCCAGTGTCTCCTTCTTTGGTGGGGATCCTAATCTGTTGTTAATGTTTCCTTTATATGTACCTTTCCTTATTCTGCATGATGTGCTTGACTTCTCTTTCTGACATGGACTGCCAATGAGTGAATAATTCCTAAAACAGCTAAATGACAACTCAATAAATGGCTTGGTCAATTTTGTATAATGATAAGTCAAATACTCATAATAGAAAATGAAAAATCTTCCTTCTTGTAACATGGTAGAGAGGTTTTAAAAATAACTGTCTAGTTGCAGGAACTTTTTGAGATATTTGTAAAATCAATAAGACTACTTTGTAATTCTTTTTTTCTAGAAAATTAAAATCTTACAGACTATCTTTATTGAAATGTAAAGACATGAATGAAAAGTCTGCTATTGTTAGAATGTTACCCTATTATTTAATCTAGAGGTGGCAAATTGTGGATATATATGCACATATATATATATGTGTTTGTTAGGTATATTCACATGTACACATGCATATGTATACATATTGCTATTTAAAGATAATGTACATATATTTATAAATTTAAATTATATGATATTTGGGTATATATATCTTTATCTTTAAATACATTTAAATTAATATATATGGTGTATATACATATGTATATTCATGCATATATCTTTAAATCTTAACATGTTTCATCCTGAGATTTCTTTAATTGTAAACCCTAATCTTTCAAAATTTTTTACCTTTCTGACAGAAATTAAAAGAGTTAGAAGATTATTGCTCCAATTGTTTTGTATTAAAACCTTGATACTAGAATTAGATATCACAACAACAGTAATATATGTGTGTGTGTGTTAAGTCGCTTCAGTCATATCTGACTCTTTTCAACCATATGAAAGGTAGCCCACCAGGCTCCTCGTCCATGGGATTTTCTAGGCAAAAACACAGGAGTGGGTTGCCATGTGCTCCTCCAGAGGATCTTCCCAAAACAGGGATCAAACCCTTATCTTTTATGTTTTATGTTTCCTGCATTGGTAGGTGGGTTCTTTACCTCTAGCACCACTTGAGAAGCCCATAGTAATATATATACATTCTGATAGTTTTGTAAAGCTCTGTTACTTCTGCTGCTAGGTCACTTCAGTCATGTCCAACTCTGTACGACCCCATACACAGTAGCCCATCAGGCTCCGCTGTCCCTGAGATTCTCCAGGCAAGAACACTGGAGTGGGTTGCCATTTCCTTCTCCAGCTCTGTTGCTCATTGCCAAAGCCTTATTCAAACAACATATTACTTTCAAGACATAATGACCCAGCAAGACTCTAACATTTTATGGTAGAGATTACCTTTGAATAAGAAGCATTGTTTGAGATGATTACAGATTTATTGTTTTTCAGTCACTAAATCATATCTAACTCTTTGTGATCCCATGGACTGCAGCATGATAAGCATCCCTGTCCTTCACCATGTCCTGAAATTTGCTCAAACTCACGTCCATTGTGTCACGTCCAATGCATACAACCATTTCATCCTCTGCTGTCCCCTTCTCCTCCTGCCTTCAATCTTTCCCAGCATCGGAGTCTTTTTCAATGTCACCTCTTCACCTCAGGTGGCCAAATTATTGGAGTTTCAGATTCAGTATCAGTCCTTCCAATGAATATTCAGGGTTGATTTCCTTTAGGATTGACTGGTTTGATCTCCTTGCTGTCCCAGAGACCCTCAAGAGTCTTTTACAGTAGATACATAGACAGGTATAGATATAGATATATTTCCTGTATCTACCTTTTAGGCATACTAGAAACAATGGTACTAGCAACATGCATTAGATAGCCCCATTTGTGCTGACTGCTTTTTATAAACTCTGCAGAAGAGAGGTCATTTCCACTTAAAGATGGGACAACAAGATTCGTGGAATTAATCATGAACCCTACTCCAAATGAATAGCAGGACTGAGATTTTAAAAGGCACCATGTGAGTCCAAAGTGCATGTCCTTCCCATTACAGGACTCATCTCTAATCATCAAAAGCACTCACCTCCTGCTGGCATACAGATGTGCCAGCTGCTTTCCTTTAAAATGTAGCTATCACCATTCTGTGAGACTGGCATGATCCTTTGCTTTTCCTACTCAGGATGACCCCTGATGAAGGAACATATTAAGGTTTTATTGAATGTGTTTTTCTGTCATTCTATGACTTGGGTGGTTTACTTGTTCAAAACAGGAAAAAAGAAGCCAAAGAAAATAAATGAATGCATTTTGGAACTAACTGGACACTACTTATCAGACTTTTGGAAGACTGAGTAATAATAATAATGCAAGTGGACTGTGAATTGTTTTCCACTTGCAAGTACTTTTGTTTATCTAACACTAGATATAATGCTGTCAGTACCCTGGGGTTGTAATCTATGGATTTAGATAAGAAGCTGATGGGGAAGGAGGGTTTTTGATTCAAACTGTATCAGGATTATATTATTTCACTTGAATCTCTTTTCATTTAAAAGTATTTAATAAAATACTTCTTTTTGAATATGTTTAGAACATGAACCTTGGATTTAGGCAAAGCTGAGTTTGGGTCTTTGCTATTTAAAACTAGTGTCACCCCTTACTTTGCCAACAAAGATATGTCTAGTCAAAGCTATGGTTTTTCCAGTAGTTGTGTATGGATTGAGAGTTGCACTATAAAGAAAGCTGAGTGCTGAAGCATTGTTGCTTTTGAACTGTGGTGTTGGAGAAGAATCTTGAGAGTCCCTTGGACTGCAAGGAGATCCAACGAGTACATACTAAAGAAGATCAGTCCTGGGTGTTCACTGGAAGGACTGATGCTGAAGCTGAAATTCCAATACTTTGGCCACCTGATGTGAAGAGCTGATTCATTTGAAAAGACCCTGATGCTGGGAAAGATTGAGGGCAGGAAGAGAAGGGGATGAGAGAGGATGAGATGGTTGGATGGCATCACAGACTCAATGGATATGAGTTTGAGTAAGCTCTGGGAGTTGGTAATGGACAGGGAGGCTTGGCATGCTGCAGTTCATGGGGTTGCAAAGAGTCAGACATAACTGAGTGACTGAACTGAACAGCATTTATCTCTCTGAGACTTGAAGTTTACTTCTAGCAAAGTTTAATAAACCTCCATCAGAGTGATGCAAGAATTCACTGAGCTATCAAATCTGTCTAGATTCCAATGTCCCTGATACGTAAACAGTCATCAAATTAGCAAGCCTTGTGTTGTTATTGGAAGCAAATTTGAACCCGGACCAATACTTTGTCAGGATACCCAAAGACACCTTTCTTTCCTCAGGTATAAAATGATATGTACTTCAAAGTATCCCTGTTCATATTTCCAGTATATTTTCTAGGCCAGTGGCATTTGTCGACTCCAGAGGATATAACATGCTAGGTACCTGCTGGTAAGAGGAGAACCTTTGTTGCTCTGAACAGTTAAGTGTTTCACTTATTGGGAGTAATGCAACTCAACTTCCTCCCAGGATGGATGAAACGCCTGCCATTCTTGTAGGTAGACACAGGTTACTAAGTAACATGACAGAAAACATAAGTGGGTCTGAAAATGTAAACCACCTGGAGGGCTTGGAATTTAACCCTGAGCAGATTAAATCAACTCCTAGGAAAATCATTTGAGTGTAGCTTCAAAATCAAAGCTGGGGCCTTTGTGGAGGATGGACTCTTATGACAGATGTCTTGGTAAAGGCTTACAATCTCAGTAATCATTTATCAGTATCTATTCTCGGTAATACTGGATAATAGAAGCACATCATTTATTCAATTCAAAATGGTCTGGCTAGCCAGACAAAAATGAGTCAGTAGAAAGACTTACTTTTGACTGATTTCCAAAAGTCCAAGCTTGTATCGCAGTTTGTTTTACTGATGATACACATTTCTTAAACTACATTTTGGACACTTTTAAACTCGCACACAGACTTCTAGAGGGTTGAACAGTTTCCTCACTAAATTCATGTCCACATGGAACCTCAGAATGTGGTCTCTTGTGGAAATAAGGTCTTTGTGAATGTAGGCAGTTAAGGACCTTGAGGCAAATCATCATGGAATTGGGGAGAACTCTAAATCCAATAACTGACATTCTTATAAATGGAAGAGAGGACACCAAGAAACATGAGGAGGATCATGTAAAGATGGAGGTAGAGGCTGAAGGAATGCAGCTACAAGCTAGGGAACACTACAGATGGCCAGGAGCTATCAGAAGCTAGGAAGAGACAAGGAAGGAATCTTCAATAGAGGTTTCAGAGAGAGTACGGCCCTGCTTACACCTTGATTTTCGACTTCTGGCCTCCAGAACTATGAAATAATTTGTTTTAAATCCACTCAGTTTAGCTAATTTGCGTAGCAGCTATAGGAAACTACTTCATGTATGAATTTGAGGATTCTGCTATGATTCCACACATGAATCTCTGAGTTTCTTTACTGAGGTATGGACTGTGCGCATCAGCTTCTTTAACAACCTCTTCAATTTCGCCACAGCTCCTAGCACAAGACAGCCACGGGTCCAATGGAGCCATGATGTGCTGTACCTAGTAATGCTCTTCCATCTTTAAGACTTTACACTCTTAGTAAAACTGTCAGGAAGCATTTAACAGGAGGCTTCTTGTGTGTTGTTTTGAATCTGTCAGAAATTATCTGCTCCTTATTATTAGTAGCACCATCACTTGGAATTTTCCTGAAATCCCCACCATGTCCCTTCAACAGTTCTGTAAATGTTCTCTTATCTTTTAAGATTCAGTTCAAATATTATCCCAGGTCCCCAGTGACACTTCTCCTACATTAATCAGTTTGAATAGAAGTGATCTCTTGCACATCTTTCTTTCCTGTACACTTTGTTGTGTCATCTCTTAGGATGGTAAAGAATCTGCCTGCAATGCAGGAGACCCAGGTTTGATCCCTGGGCAGGGAAGATACCCTGGAGAAGGGTATGGCTACCTACTCCAGTATTCTTGCCTGGAGAAGTCCATGGACAGAGGAGCCTGGCGGAATACAGTCCACGGAGTCACAAAGAATCAGACACGACTGAATTACCAAGTTTTCTCTTAGGACTTAAAGCAATTCTTCTCTTTCTTTTGTTGCAATCCCTCCAAACATAGCTTCATGGGAGTTAGTCTTGTACAAGAAACTGAGCAGAATGATTATGGAAGACAGAGTCCAGTCTGGTAGGTAACTCCATATATCTACTTTGACTAACACAAAGTTTGAGGTTAGTAGATGCACACTTTTACACATAAAATGAATAAAAAAAGTCCTACAGTATAACACAGTGGGCTATATTCAGTATCCTAAGATAAAACAAAATGGAGAAGAATATTTAAAAAATGTATATTTGTGTATAATTGAGTCACTTTTCTGTAAAGCAGAGAGTAACACAACATTGTAAATCAAATATACTTCATTAAAAATATAAATAAATAAATAATATCCCATAATAGAAATACACTGTTTGCCCCAGCTTCCTCATTCCACACTGATAAAAAAGAAATGTTCTCCAAAATTACATTTCCATCATTATAAATATGACTTGAAAGCCATGCAATTGATGCATTTGCTAGAGATTATCTTTTGCCCATAGCTCATTAAAGCTGTCCTGCTATATCACATATATTCCTAGGAACAGCTATATGGAAGCCCCCACACAACAAAGTGACCCATGCAAATGACTTGATGTGAGAAAAATACCCACAGCAAAGCAGATCACATAGTGACTCTGGGTGGCTACAAATCTGAGATGTGGCCAATGAATGAGCTATCTTCGAGGAGGCCACCAGGGTTGTCAGGGAAAAAAAGAGAGTGCAATGTCTCATTAATTTGTTGCTAGCAAACAGTTTTCAAGGGTTTGCCACAGAGTGATGCTCTTTGTACATGATCAAAGACAATTTGACAGCCATTTCAAAACAGTGATTGTTGGATTAATGATACTACCAAGGAATAAGGATTCATTATACCTAATTTGGAAGATTGTGAATATAGTGCCTACATGGGTTATAAGGTGACAACTGGGCAAAATGGCTGGGCAAATGCAAGATGACATTATTATTGTGCCTCTTTGATGTCTTAGATATATAGGACCTTCTCTCACCCTTAATTATTTGAAAAATATTAAGCAAGACTTTACATTTAAGGGTTGAGTTCTAATTGAGTCTATTTGTGTGCTGTTCTATAGGAAGAAATTGGCCTTCTGGTTGCTACAAAATATTCCAGGAAAATAGGAGGTTATGACTGGCTATCCCAGTGCTCTACTTAAAGAGATTCCTCCAAATAATAAGGAGGTACAGAGAACTTTATGGCAATTGTCTTCTAAGAGTTGCATATTTCTATGATAATACAAATATTCCTCTGTGGCCATTTGGAACTAAATAATGAAGAATAATTTTATTTATTCATTTTGAAATATTATTGTAGTCAACTTACAATGTTGTGTTAATTTCTGCTGTACAGCAAAGTGATTCGGTTTATACACATACATGTTCTTTTTCACGTTCTTCTCCATTGTGCTTTATCACAGGATATTATAGTTCCTATCTGTAATAGTTTACATCTGCTAACCCCAAACTCAGTCTATCCCTCCCCTATGCCACCCTACTTCTT